>JAOTOL010001512.1:312500-510000 GCA_034440575.1 Imbricaverruca yamaguchii
CCATGCCAAAGTCACAACCACAACCAATTCACAACCACGCCACAACCACGGCACAACCACAACCTCAACCACAACTACGCCACAACCAAAAACACGCTACAGCCACAGTCACACCAACCTCACAACCACACCACGACCACGCCACAACCACATCACAACCACGGGACAGCCGCATCACAACCATGCCACAGCCATATCACAAACATGCCACAACCACAGCATAACCACGACACATCCACATCACAACCACGGCACAACCACATCACAAACACGCCACAACCACATCACAACCACGCCACAACCACATCACAACCACGCCGCAACCACATCACACCCACGCCACAGCCATACCATAAACATGTTACAACCACATCACAACCACGGCACAGCCACATCACAATCACGCCACAAACATGCCACAACCACATCACAACCACGACACAACCACATCACAACCACAGCACAACATCACAATCACGATACAACCACATCACAACCACGGCACAGTCACATGACAAACACGGCACAATCACATCACAAACACGCCACAACTACATTACAACCACATCACAACCACACCACAACCACATCACAGCCACGGCACAGCCGTAATCGGCGGTGTCCCCTCCGTTAGTCAGTTCTTATTGTACACCCATGGTGGTGATTGGCTATCCTCAGGTTATTCGTGCAACGCTTATTGTCCTGGGTGATGCACCATGCCTATTACAAGGCAGTGCGATCAGCTGAAAAGCTTGGGCATCTATGCTTTTGGTGGCAGAAAGCCGTGCACGGGCGAGTGTTCGACTGCCAAACACCGTGCACGGGCGAGTGTTCGACTGCCAAACACCGTGCACGGGCGAATGTTCGACTGCCAAACACCGTGCACGGGCGAGTGTTCGACTGCCAAACACCGTGCACGGGCGAGTGTTCGACTGCCAAACACCGTGCACGGGCGAGTGTTCGACTGCCAAACACCGTGCACGGGCGAGTGTTCGACTGCCAAACACCGTGCACGGGCGAGTGTTCGACTGCCAAACACCGTGCACGGGCGAGTGTTCGACTGCCAAACACCGTGCACGGGCGAGTGTTCGACTGCCAAACACCGTGCACGGGCGAGTGTTCGACTGCCAAACACCGTGCACGGGCGAATGTTCGACTGCCAAACACCGTGCACGGGCGAGTGTTCGACTGCCAAACACCGTGCACGAGCGAGTGTTCGACTGCCAAACACCGTGCACGAGCGAGTGTTCGACCGCCTGGCACCGGTGACTTTTCCACCGATCATCGTCTGATAGAGGCTGAACTGGGCGCTGAAGTCGAGCTGCCCAGATGCACGCTGTGAAGCGCCAGGACACCGATCTGCCGACTCCTGGCTGCTGATCTCGGATGTCTCTCGGCAATAATCCAGCTGCACTGGTCGGAAGAAGCGAGGAGAGGCGGTGTCATACTATGCCACACCACGATGGCGCTGGAGCTCAGCTGAGGCGGCACGAGTGAGGTCAAGACAACTTGCCCGTCTTGGTGTGGACCAGTATGTGATAGTACATGCTGTGCGTCGCAGCCCCACTCATATATATGGAAATCCCGGGTGGCTGGATGGTAAAGAGCATGGACTCGAATAACGTGCGAACTGCGGGAGACAATTACCCATACCTCCGAGTTACCGAAAAAGGTTTGAATTTTTGCCAGCATTATCGGTAAGCTGACAAAATACTTGACTTCCTCATGTATTTCTGGAGCGGTTGCCATAAGATACATACGAGGATACTGAATTTCACTGAAGCACTTGATGCAGTTGAACCACACCTCTGAAATCTGAAGATGTTTCCACCCTTGGATATCAATCTATTTCTGCCACGAGCGCTACCCATATTACTGGAGTCAGATATTTGTGTGCCGACATTTGCTGTAGTGGAGAATACCCCCTCGCAGCTTTGCAACAGGAGCCGTCTGTGTATCACGTGCCGGCGGCGGCGGCGAGCCGGCCGGCGGGGCCAGGGGCCTCAGTGGAGCTGAGATGTTGGACCAGTGAGGGCGTGGCTGTGTGCCGCGAAGTGTCTGTGGGTGTTTCCGTGGCTGTGTGCCGCGAGGTGTCTGTGGGTGTTTTGGCATAGCATCAGAGCAATAATATTTCGTCTTGACGTGGACTGTATCGGAAAAGGACAAGGACGCTACAAGCTATTTCGGCAATATGGCGGAAAAGGACCTGGCTACAGACGTCCGATTGATACCGGAATTCGATGGCGTGACGCAGGTCGTGAGCGAGTGGCTGGATAAATTCGAACTGGTGTGCAAGTTGCGGGACAGAAAAGAGCTTGCCTCCATCGTTCCTCTGAGACTGACTGGTGGAGCGTTCGCAGTGTATCAACAGCTAAGTGATGCGGACAAAGCCATTTACGAAAGGGTGAAAGCTGCTCTGCTTTCTGCTTTCGCTGTGGACAAATACTGTGCGTATGAGCAGTTTATCACCCGTAAGCTGCGGAGTGGAGAGGCGGTCGATGTATACCTGGCGGATCTGCGGCGCCTGGCCTCCTGTTTGGCGGCATGCCCGACGGTGGGCTGGCCTGCGCCTTCGTCGCTGGTCTGCCGGACGCTGTCCGCCGCGCGCTGAGAGCCAGCTCACGCATGGAGAACATGGGTCTGAGCGAGCTGTTGACCCGCGCCCGCGCAGTGATGGTGGAAGAAGACGTCGGCATTGCGGCTGCAGCTGTCTCTGCAACACGCCCCGTACGCACTACCATGCCGGCAGATACTCCAGCTGCTGGTGTAGTATGTTACTCCTGTGGGCAGCCCAACCACATCGCTCGCGACTGCAGGGAGGACGCCGGGCGCGCGGAGGCGGCGTACGCGGCAACAGGCGCTGTTTCCGGTGTAACCGGTCGGGCCACGTCGTCGCCTGCTGCCCGGAAAACGGCGATGGAGAGGCGGAATCAGCGTCAGCCTCCTCTCCAGCTCAGCAGTGAGAGGCGCTCTACCGGTGGTTCGTCTCACCGTGGACGGTGCGAGCTGTGACGCTCTAGTGGACACCGGCTGCACTCAGAGCATTGCCCACGTCTCCATGTGCCCTCGCTGGAACAAACAGGACGTCAGTGTGATGACTGTGAGCGGTGAGAGGCACCGGTGCGAGGGGACAGGCAATGTATGTGTCCAGCTGCGGTCGGGGGCCTCGGCATTCGTGGATGTGCTTGTGGTGTCTACCAAGCCACTGAACTTCAGTTTTATTCTCGGAATGAATGCGGTGACTGTGTTTCGCGGTGTGACAGTACGCGCGCCGGGTAATGTGCAGTTCGGCGTGGACAATTCAGTGCCGGCGCCGAGTAGTGAGCGGTGCGGAATGGATGACTCACAGCCGGGGCGGACTTCGGCCGTGTCGTATGGCTCGGCGGCGCTACCTTGGCGCGGAGCTGAGACGGACGGTGTCAGGTCGCCGCCAGTCCCCCTGCGGAGTGATGACGAGGCCACTGGTGTCAGCTCGCAGCGCGGCACCGGAACCGATGACTCACCTCGGGACAGACTGGCTGTTGCAGCAGGCTGCAAGCGGACTGCAGCAGCCTACGAGCCGACTACGGCAGCCTGTGAGCGAACGCCAGTGTCTGGCTGCAGCACGGTCGTGGAGGAGAAAGACTATGTGCTTAATTACAATGCAGTCGATAAAAAGTGGACCGTGACCTGGAAGTGGTCAGGGTCAGAGCAGCCTCAGTTAGTGAACACAGTGGAGGAGTACCGGATCCGCCAGAGGCCCAGCACGAATATGAGTGCGAGCTGTCCCAATGGGTGTCTGATGGCTGGCTGGCGCCGTATGACAAACAGCTGCACGGGCCAGTCAAAGGTACGATACCATTGATGGCCGTAGTGCAGCGCAACAAAAAGAAAGTCAGGCCGGTCCTTGACTTCCGTGAACTGAACTCTCACCTCAGTCCGCACACGGCTGACGCGGATGTCTGTGGTGAAAAAGTTCGCGAGTGGCGCCGCCGGGGACGGGAAGTCGCACTGATGGACCTTCGAAAGGCCTACCTGCAAGTACATGTGCACCCGTCCTTGTGGGCTTACCAGACCGTAGTGTTCCGTGGCCAGCGGTACTGCCTCACGAGACTGGGATTCGGTTTGAGTGTGGCGCCGCTGGTCATGAAGAAGGTCCTCAGCACCGTGCTGAGCTGGGATGACCGCATCAACCGCGCGTCTTCGCCTTACCTGGATGACGTTTGGGTAGATGAGAGCGTAGCCTCAGCAGCAGAGGTGGAGAGCCACCTCCGCAGCCACGGCCTGGTGTGTAAGCCCCTGAGCGTGTGTCGGAGGGAGCCCGTGTGCTCGGCATGCGGGTCTGGGGGGAGCGCCGTGGTCTTCTCTGGGCGCGCGACAACGACATCGACGAGCTGCCGCAGCGGCTCACTAGGCGAACCATCTTCTCGCTGTGCGGCCGCCTGACGAGCCACCTGCCTGTCTGTGGGTGGCTGCGCGTGGCAGCGTCGTATTTGAAGCGGCGAGCCAACGCGCTGACGAGTGGATGGGATGATGAGGTGACTGACCCGGAGCTGCGGGCGATGGTCGCTGAGACGTTCGCGCGTGTAAGGACCGCTGACCCGGCGAGGGGTCGCTGGGATGTGACAGGAGATGAAGCCGTCATCTGGGTCGATGCCAGCTCGCTCGCGCTCGGAGCCGCGCTGGAGGTGGACGGCGAGGTTGTCGAAGACGGATGCTGGCTGCGCCCAAGCGAGAGCGCGCATATCAACATGGCCGAACTGGATGCCGTGATTCGCGGTATAAATCTGGCCGTCAGCTGGAGCATGCAGAAACTGACGCTGATGACTGACTCACGGACTGTCTACCACTGGCTAACGGACATGCTGTCGGGTGCGTCGCGCCTGAGAACAAAAGCTGCCAGTGAAATGCTGATCCGCCGACGGCTGGAAATAGTGAAGAACATCGTGACTGAGTATGGCCTGCAGCTGGACGTCCAGTTCGTCCCGTCGGCCGAAAACCGGGCTGATGCACTGACCAGGGTGCCGAGGAAGTGGCTGGCGTCAGCTGGCAACCTGCCAGTGTGTGGAGCCGCTGCTGCATCAGCTCCGGAGCCGCCGACACCTGAGGACATCGCAGCTGTCCACCACACTAGTGGACATCCGGGCATCAAGCGCACCCTGATCGTCTGCCGGAGGCTGTACCCATCAGTCACCAGGCAACAAGTGCGGAGTGTCGTGCGAGAGTGTCCGGCCTGCCAGTCGATCGACCCGGCGCCCGCCAGGTGGCAAAGAGGGTCACTGGGGGTCTCTGAGTGCTGGAGTAGGGCCAGCATGGACATCTGCCATGTAGGTGACCAGCACTACCTGACGATGACTGATTGTGGTCCCTCCCGGTACACGATCTGGAGACGCCTCAAGGGCCAGGACTCAGCTAGTGTTATCGGGCAGTTAGAGTCGATATTTCTCGAACGTGGTGCGCCCAAGGAACTCCTGACGGACAATGCTGCCAGCTTCCGAAGTGCAACATTCTGTGAGTTTGCCAGTCGATGGGGGATGGTGGTCAGGTATCGTTGCGCACACGTTCCATCCGGCAACGGGGTTTCAGAGCGGTGTCATCGATCAGTAAAGACGATAGTAGCGCGTAAGCGCTGCTCAGTGTCAGAGGCTGTCTATCGCTACAACGTGATGCCAAAGAGTAGCGACTCCGCCTCCTCCCCTGCCAACCAGCTGTTCAGGTATGAAGTCAGGCTGCTTGATATTGACGGCGTGGCAGACTGTGATTCACCCGCAGTCGGACGGCGTTGTTACAGTGTGGGTGATCGAGTCTGGGTCAGACACCCGAGTCGGCGCTGTGATGTACCTAGTGCTGTCGGTACGGTGACTAGAGTGATTTCTGAACAGAACGTCGAAGTGGATGGGATGTCCCGCCACGTGCGTGATTTGCGGCTGGTTACGCCACCGCCACCAGTCCCGGAAGTGCCAGAAGGCAGAGATGCTGTCAGCGCTAATGACGATGATGATGACGAGAGCTTGATTATTGAAGTGCCAGCCGCTGTGGATAGGCCGAGAGTGGACGATGTAGTTGAGCGTGATGACGGCGAGCAGGAGAGGATGCCGCGGCGTGGTGAGAGGGAGAGAAGGCAGACGCAATTATTTCAGTATAGTGATCTACTTTAGGATCAGGGAGGAGTGTAGTGGAGAATACCCCCTCGCAGCTTTGCAACAGGAGCCGTCTGTGTATCACGTGCCGGCGGCGGCGGCGAGCCGGCCGGCGGGGGCCAGGGGCCTCAGTGGAGCTGAGATGTTGGACCAGTGAGGGCGTGGCTGTGTGCCGCGAAGTGTCTGTGGGTGTTTCCGTGGCTGTGTGCCGCGAGGTGTCTGTGGGTGTTTTGGCATAGCATCAGAGCAATAATATTTCGTCTTGACGTGGACTGTATCGGAAAAGGACAAGGACGCTACATTTGCCTAGTCACATTCTTTGCCATCAGATGGCAGGCTGACGGGTGATGATACAGGACAGGAGATGACAAAATGATGTCGCACAAATACGCGCTGCCACATTTGATTACTCATGCTATTGTTTAGTCTAATCGTCATGCTGATCACAAATTTACTATGGAAATCTGGAGGACTTTAAAAAGAATCCGGAACATAAATTTCTTTAAAGTTGCTGTCGCTGAGAATATAGGTCGATAAAGCAGTCCATAAAACACATATAAAGGAAGTTGCGATGAAATATATTGACATGGAATGGATGGAACGAGATTGCTGGAGCGACCGAACGTTTGTACAATCATTGCCAGGTTAAATCTGTGAGCGCGTATAGTAGTAATCTTAGAAGGAGGGTTTTAAGTACGAATGTGAGGGGAACATACCTTTCAAGTTACACTGGTCATGACGGAGAGCAATGATGCAACACGCAGGAATAAGTGCGCCATTTGTATTCTGTGGTACGTCCGATTATGGAAACTGGACTGTTCTATCCAACTCGATTTTACGATTAAAGTTCATTTTAGGGCTTCTGGCCCGTTGTGCGTTGGATGGGCACAAGTTAACATTGGAAGGGCACAATTCAACATTGATGGGTCCCCGCAAATGTATGCAAAACAACAGCCATCGTGGTGGACGCTGGAATAGTTGAAAGAATTGTACTTGGTTTCCATCCCTTTTGAAAGGCCATGAGCCAGAAAATATTCGTTCTGTGATGGTGCGATTGACATGTTTTAATGATGTTGTATGCATGGTGGCATTTTCCCTTGAAAATATCTTAAATACCCCGATGCTGCCATCACCTATTTCTACTCTCCCCACGCTATCTCGCTACACCATGGAATTGCTGTCTGAAATTCTGTATTTGCTTTTATTGGTTGAAAATTTTTGGTTTGGTGGTACTTTGGAACGTAATTCGACCCATTTTGTATCGCATGGGGCTTCGTCCACAGTCACAATTGTGTTAGTTTGGTGGGGAACACCAATTTCGGGTTCGCAGGGTCTCTGGGGTCCGGTCCCCACCTAGAAATCTGGCTGCCTTCGGGAAAATACAATACCTTCCGCAAGTTTCCCATATTCTGTAGCATGATCGGGTGGCTGGACTGGCCAGACGGTAACGTCATGGGTCCGCCGGATGCGTCTTCATCGCGGTCAGTGTCACCATGACCACAGACGTGCCCGACGAGTGGGCCCGCCTGCCTACCTGGCCAGTCCTTAAAGATGTGCTACCTTCCAGAGCGTTGGACAGCTGTTGCAATTGGCATGCCATTGTGTATTGCAAAATGTCAAGCATAATTTTTATTTTCTTCGTGCTATTGCTGAAACGATCATTTTCATCGCGGACTTTGTTGCCAGCTGTTGAATAAAATTATTTCTCTATAGCAATAGCTAGCCATAGCCATTGATGCAACAGGAACGCTAACCCGCGAAGTTTTAAACGCATGTGATCTGCGTACTAACCATCAATTTACACCCGTTGATACAAATATCAAAAGCTTTGTTTTGTCTCTGCGAGGAAGTGAAGGTAGGATGCTAGTGTCTGCGTTAGACAGGATCACGGAACGTGGGAAGAGCACAGGCTGAACTTCTGAGCAGCTGAGCGAAAATTTGGATCGTAAAATAAAAGCTGAAAGTGTGGAGCGGGATAGGGGAGGACGGGGCTCGGGATAAAGAGAAGCCACGGTCTTACCCCTCCAGCTTGACAATTGTTATTGTGCCCGTGGAGTTGGTGCTCACCTTGAAACCGAAGGTGGTGACACGATTGCCAATTTCGTACAAAACGTAGCGATATCTGGGAAGAATAGAAACCTGGTAGGTGTACGTGACAATCGTGATCATCGGCTTGATGGTTGTGTCCGTCTTAATCAATTCGTTGTGTGGATTCCGCTAACTTCGTGTCATGACCTTGGCCTCTGACCATCAAACCGTTCTACCTATGGGCATAACCTAACCTAATCTAACCTTCCCACAACATGCTTCAATTTCAGTGCTTTAATACATACAACTGCATGATGGGTAAGGTTCCAAAATTTGATCTTTAGTGATTTAGTGACCGTATTTTGATCTTAAGTCGCTAAAAAAATAATATGATGTTTTTTGGAACCATCTCGTGGGAACCGCTCTAACTTTTGTCCTCGTGGCTTGTACGGTTTCGGAGAAAATTAGAAGGGGAGGAGGAAGCGTCCGTTCCCCCGACCTCACGTTCGACTGTTGGACTCACGTACGGGTTAAGCATTCGTGGATTGTTCACCTGCTTCCATCTGGTTTTATCATTTGTTGATGCCGCCCCCTAGTTCCTGCTGCCAGTATGAGTTGCCCCCTCCCTGTACCCAGCCCAGCTGGGCTGTTGTGTGTTGCCCCTCCGTCGCTATACCCAGCCCTGCTGCTGTCGCCGGCGTCACAGCGAGGATGTTGATGCTGCCCCCTCCGTCCCTATACCCAGCCCTGCTGCTGTCGCCGGCGGCACAGCGAGGCTGTTGATGTTGCCCCCTCCGTCGCTATACCCAGCCCTGCTGCTGTCGCCGGCGGCACAGCGAGGATGTTGATCCCCCCCTCTGGCGCCGTATCCAGTCCTGCTGCTGTTGCCGGCGCCAAAGCGAGGCTGTTGATGCTGCGCTCGCCCTTGCGCCGACGTTGCGAGCGTCGGAGGCTCGCCGGCTGCCGTCGACTCGGTGCCGACAGTATCAGCCGAGCTGCCGACGGTGGCGGCCGCGCCGCCGGCCAGCTGGCGGCCGTCATTGGGGAGCGCTCAGCGGGGCAGCTGCTGCAGCCGGCCACGTGACATGGCGCCGACCCGCGCCCAGCGGCTCTGTGGTGCTCTGACCGCGCTGGCCGCCGTCACGCTGGTGTCAGGTCAGTGTCAGATCAGGTGGCACCTGACATCAACCTGTGTTAGGTCGGTGTCAGGTCAGGTGGTCCTGTATCAGGGCAGCATCAGATCAGGTGACCCTGGTGTTCGGTCAGCGTCAGATCAGGTGGTCCTGATGCCATGTTAGCGTCCCATCAGATGGTCCTGGTGTCAGCTAGTGTCACATCAGATGCTCCTGGTGCCAGCTAGTGTCACATCAGATGGTCCTAGTGCCAGGCTAGCGTCCCACCAGATGGTCCTGGTGTCAGCTAGTGTCACATCAGATGGCCCTGGTGCCAGGCTAGATTCGGATCAGGTGGCCCTAGTGTCAGGTCAGTGTAAGGCCAGATGACCCTGTGCCAGGTCAGTGCTAGGTCAGGTGACATTGTGTCAGGTCAGACAAGATGGCGCCCGTGCTCAGTCAGTGTCAGATCAGACGAGGTGGCGCCCGTGCTTAGTCGGTGTCAGGTCAGACGAGGTGGCGCCCGTGCTCAGTCGGTGTCAGGTAAGACAAGATGGCGCCCGTGCTCAGTCGGTGTCAGGTCAGACGAGGTGGCGCCCGTGCTCAGTCAGTGTCAGGTCAGACGAGGTGGCGCCCGTGCTTAGTCAGTGTCAGGTCAGACGAGGTGGCGCCCGTGCTCAGTCAGTGTCAGGTCAGACGAGGTGGCGCCCGTGCTCAGTCAGTGTCAGGTCAGACGAGGTGGCGCCCGTGCTCAGTCAGTGTCAGGTCAGACAAGGTGGCGCCCGTGCTCAGTCAGTGTCAGGTCAGACGAGGTGGCGCCCGTGCTTAGTCAGTGTCAGGTCAGACGAGGTGGCGCCCGTGCTTAGTCAGTGTCAGGTCAGACGAAGTGGCGCCCGTGCTCAGTCAGTGTCAGGATCAGACAAGAGGTGGCGCCCGTGCTTAGTCAGTGTCAGGTCAGACGAGGTGGCGCCCGTGCTCAGTCAGTGTCAGGTCAGACGAGGTGGCGCCCGTGCTTAGTCAGTGTCAGATCAGACGAGGTGGCGCCCGTGCTTAGTCAGTGTCAGGTCAGACGAGGTGGCGCCCGTGCTCAGTCAGTGTCAGGTCAGACGAGGTGGCGCCCGTGCTTAGTCAGTGTCAGGTCAGACGAGGTGGCGCCCGTGCTTAGTCAGTGTCAGGTCAGACGAGGTGGCGCCCGTGCTTAGTCAGTGTCAGGTCAGACGAGGTGGCGCCCGTGCTTAGTCAGTGTCAGGTCAGACGAGGTGGCGCCCGTGCTCAGTCAGTGTCAGGTCAGACGAGGTGGCGCCCGTGCTTAGTCAGTGTCAGGTCAGACGAGGTGGCGCCCGTGCTCAGTCAGTGCCATGCTGGTCAGTCGGTCGCGTCAATTCATTATGAGATCAGTGCCCGACGACGCCACGTAAGGTGTCAGATGGGTTTGTGGCAGGCCGGTCGGTGTCAGGTCAGATCATATGATGGCTGCACTAGGTCATATCGAGACCACACCAGATGATGTCCGAGACAGGCTAGAGTCGGGTCAGATCAAACGATGCCTGCGCCAGGTCAATGCCAGGTCAGTACCAGGTCAGATTAAAAGGCGGCCGTGTCAGGCTCGAATTGGCTTGCAGTGCCAGCGCGAGACTCATGGGATGTGCCGAAACAGCGAGGTGGGCCCAGGTGCTACGGCAGACGAACTAAACCAAATAATGGACAAAAACATGTTTAGAATGCGCGCGCTTAGCGAGCCATAGTTGTTTAGAGCGCCAACAGTTTTGAGTCAGCTATCGTGATGTTTCTGGTGCCCCACAAGTCTGCTCAATTTAGTGTACACAAAGAGCAATATGTTTTTTTGTCACCTATATAGGTGCCGGGGTGAGTCCACTAAGCCCGCACACTGAATGAAAAGTGAATCGCTTCGCATAGAAGGGTCCGCATGGATGTGTGTAGATGGTCTGTGACACATTTCCAAACACAACTCAAGCATAACAGGACAGAGCGGTCGTGTTTTCACGGCATGCTCTGGACGAGCAAACAACGAACCCCCGTCCGGCCGAAGCCACACTGGCTGGCCGGTCTGGCCCGCCAAATCCCGTGCAACGGCTAGCCTAAGGCGTGAAATGGCGCGCAGCCGGGATGTCGGTCGGAGAGGAAGTGAGTGATGGTCGGCTTAGAGGCGTGGCGAACCGTGAAGGTCGCTCGCCCCATCTGCCAGGCTAGTGTGGTTTGCAAGCAAAGACACAGCCAGCGCATAATTGCGTCAAAAGGAACATTGCGTTACGGTATGTATGTGTTTGTGTCAAGGTGGGGAGGGAAGAGGCCATCTCCAAGGTGTTCAGATGGCCTTGCTAGTGGTTTGTCGAATTTACACTTGCGCGGGATAATTGTATGGCAAGGGAAGAGCCTTAGGTAAGTTTAGTTGATTTTGCAAGGTTGCCGGCACACCGCCTATCCCCGAGGAGTACCGAGGGATCTCGATAGGCACCGTGCGGCCACGCAGGAAATCTCTCACACCGGCCGCCTCGTGTTAGTGGTATACAGTTTACAGAGAGGTGGGGCGAGGGCTGGAGGGAGATCATGCATGGTTTTGTATGGGGCTAACATGGTGTTTGACAATTGCAAATCGGCTCATATGCATTCCGACTGGGTCCGCCAGGTGAACGCCACACACTCAGTTAATTCGAAGTCGACCCACGTACGTCCAATCGCATAGCCAGGTTGCGATTGCTTCATACGACAGAGCAAATCTGCTCATGTACGTTCAGTGTTGTCCGTGTGTTACTATTTACGCTACTACTAAAGGTCATTGTGGACGAGTGCAGTGCGTGTAGGTTGGCTTGAGTGCCGCTGGCAATGCTCATGCCAGATTTGTGTAAGTACCAAGGTAACACTCCAGTCAGCTGACACACTGCTTCGTACGGAGGGCTTGCTTGTTGGCGCTGAGTTTTTCCAGGCCGTTGCCAGTGCAGTGATGTCGACTGTTCATGATGTGATGATGTGCTGCGCAGGTTTTTGTTGCTTGAGTTTGGTAACCCCGCCACCAGTGCAGTGATGTCGACTGTTCATGATGTGATGATGTGCTGTGTAGGTTGTTGTTGTCTGAGTTTGGCCAGCCCGCCACCAGTGCAGTGACGTCGACTGTTCGTCGTGTCGTGATGATGTGCTGGGTAGGTCTCTCGGGATTGCCATTGCTGCCGGGGCTGTCACCCGAGTCGGCGTGGACGCTCCCACTCGAAATGGGACACTGATTGGCTCAATTCTGCCGGAAGGGCGGCAGAGCCGTGTCACGTGATACTGGAATCTGAGGTCATCGCGTCAATGATCGCGAGCTGTGGTCGTTGGCGCTTTAACACAGTGAAACTGCGTATGCTGGACGATTTCATAGGAATGTAGGTGAGCTAGAATATTGGAGCCATCTGTTTGCTTAGGTTGGACGATGCGTTCTTGAATCGTATTGGAAGGGGAAGTGTGGTGATAATTTGGTGTAAAATCAAAGGCCGCACTCTACTCTTCTTCATTCTGGATTTACTCAGTAGTTTGAGTTTAGAGGCGCATCAGTTGTGCGGGCTATGCAACATAAATATTCTGCCATTTCGTCACACCGCATTCTCCAGGGAGTATTCCCGGAATCACACAGATGTATACATATTATCAGTACACGCATGCACGTTTTCGAAAATCGTACGCTAATACGAAAACGTGCATTTGCACGACAATACGCTTCACATGCTTTTGCACGATGAACTAAGAATGTCGTCGAGGCTAACATGAAACCTAACCTTTTCGCCCGCATAGTGACTTCGTGCCATCGGGAGCTTGCGATTAACACTGACTGATAAGGCGACTGCTCCCAGAAAAAGGGGAAACCCGAGTTCGGCGACTAAGGATATCAAAGAGAAGCGTGTTTGTGTCTTAATGCCATGCCTAGCCTTAGCCATGCCTTAACTCTGACTCTTTGAGTAGGTTTATCACTAGTAGACTAGTAGACTAGGAGACTAGTAGACAGTAGACCTAGACGATCCTGCTTACTTTGTTACTTGGATGAACTGTGGCAGGAGGGCTCTGGGTGCTCTTGTAGTAAGTGGTCGAACAAGTACTTCCGATGAAGAACGCGCTGGCGTGTTGAAGGGAGCTTTTGCGGCAACATTTACCCTCAGACACGTAGGTGAAAAGGACGTTATAGAAAGTGCCCGAGCAATTGCTTATGATGAAGAAAGCGCGAATGTGTTGAACAGAACTTGCCGCCAAAAAATTTAGCCTCAGACACGTAGGTGGGAAGGATGTTGCAAAAACTGGCCGAGCAATTGTTTCTGATGCACAATTCTGAGTTATTGAGAAGAGTTTTTGCGGCAAAATTTACCCTCGGATTCCTAGACGGAAAGGAGATTCACCCGTGGAGGATTGCTATCAGAGCGACACGCCATCATTGTGAGGTTGCAGTGTAAGCACCGAGGTGCGGGACGCTATATGATGTGAGAGGACTGTAATGGGGATGCTGATCAATGACCCTCTCATATCATGGATTTGCGTGTGACGCACGGGAAGCAAAACGACAGTTTCGCACCTCTTCTGAAGTTCGTCTTGGTTAGAAATAACTTGCTGACCCACATTTAGATAGGGTGTCTAATTGTGCACACAAAATTAGCAATGTCAAAGAACAGGGGATCTGGGGTGCAGCAGCAGCCAGATCTGAGGCCGGAGTCTCGCCCCCAGTCTTCATTCTCAGTTTCGTGTCCTGATATTCAAGCGAAAATTCCTTGCATCATTTCACCATAGATTGGTCCGGATTTCGCAACACATTAGCGCGAGCAGACACGTGGCAAAATCATTCATATTTGGAAACTGAAAGCATCGGAATTTTGAATTGTCCTCGATATTGTCCTCAATTGTCCTCCTTGAGCTGCGATTTATTTTGCGCTCGGCGTCCTGTACACGACGCACCAAACCCTATTTCACACAGGAATTAACGCCACTAAGTGCTCCATGTCCTTTCTCGGTGACGTGACTGCTTCCTTTCGAGCACGTGCAACATTTGACCGTATATTTTTTAGCTGCATCTTCTATATATTGCTACTTTTGTGGAGACTTGTAGAAATGATTGCTTTCCAACTGCTTCATGAAACAGTATCTTGTTGTTGAACTTCCAATGCATTTGGCTGTCTTTCGAGCTCTTTTTTCCTAGTTACTTTGATGCATTTTGCCAGCATTGCTCTAATACTAGCTTATCCATCACCGTCTTTCCGGTCATATCCCTACACACCGTCTCGGGGCAGGGGGTTGATAGGAACACCCCTCTAGTCTCCAAACTAAGTGTCGCACGAAAACGAATAAGAGGTGTCATCGGAAAGTGCTCGACGAGTAGGGCCAGACATCACCCCCAATATTTTATCCCTACAAAAGTAACGTGACTAGGGGCATATATTTTCACGACTTACATCATATTTTTGACTCTGGGGAGTTCATTTTGAAGGGGATTTGAAGAAAAACATTATTTGGAATCAGAAAAGGAAGGCGAAATCGACCAGGGCGTACAATTTTTACCGACCCAAACATTGTTTGTGAAATTTCAAAATTTTGAGTTTTCAATTTTCTTTAATTTGTCTTCTTCTAATGGGTAGAGTGGACCGGAAACGTTATTCAAACTCAACTTGCCCTCATAAAAATGCTTACTTTAACCAGAATCATATATTTTAGCTCTAATGGGCAAATATGCATAATTAATAATTTTTTTTTAAACGTGGAAAAATCAAACTTCTTCTGGTGCCTTTCGTTTCGTCCCTAAAGATAAGCAAACGCTAAAAGTTTCATGAAGATATCCTCACCCGTTAAAGCGTGACGACTGGTTTAACTTTTCTGAAGGTGACTTCACTTGACCTTGACTAACTCGTTGACCCTAGATGACCTGACCAAAATGTTGACACAACATGCAAAATTGATGTGGGAAAAGGTATGCCAAATTTCTGCGCACTACCGCGCGCCGTTCTTTCACTGTCCGCGGAAGACCTTAGGGGGTGGGGGGACGGTTGAAGACCAGCCCGAGACGACGCGGGTTATTGGCCAGTAGTTAGAATGAAAAATGCATGGCTTCCGGATTTTTTAGTGCATGGAAGGAATAAATTTGTCTTAAATACTATTATCGTTCTTGTTCTGAACGATAATTTACCTACATTTATTTTCACCATGGCATTACAAAAGTAGGTACTGGTCAGATAAGGTATCTAATCAAATTATGTCGCCAATTCTCATGATTTTATGGTCAGAGCAAGCCATGAAAAGCTAGCTCTAGCCTTATCCAGTTGAAGCATCAGCTTGTATCACTTTGCTTTCACAACTTTCTAATTCTAAATGTACTTCCATTGGTGTTGTTTTGTTTATTTTTGGTAATGACTGAACATCGTTCGGCGGCATGAGCGGACATAATACCGGTGGCACCGCTCTGGTGGTGGGTTTGTGAAGGAACACCACCAGAGTGGGCTTGCTCTGATTAATGCTAGATTCTGGTTTTTAGAGAAGGTGCAATAGATTTTCAATTGCCAAATTTGAACAACAATGAAACAAGCTCTCTTATGATGTTCGTATTATTATGAAATCATTTCACCCTTTCGCTTTGCCCTTAAAGTGAAATGAGAGCAAGTGGCCACTCAACATCTTCTGTGTGATATCCTGACAATTTCCAATGTTATTAACTAAACGAAAATCGAATGTGCTACATTTTTGTATCATCTCGAATAACTTCCATGCTTTTGCACTCAATTCCAGAATTCGTGTCCGAAACTATCGCATTGTATTCCTTTAAATTGTGTGTCAGATGTTCTTAGCGAAGTAATTAGCACGAGCGAATTAATTCCAATGGCCTGAAGTAAACCGACATAAAACCACCTGCCTTCTGATGTCATACTCGACTACTTTTATAGCTATCCAACACTGTCATTTTTGCACTCAACTCCAGGATTTATGTCTCCAATTAACACATTGCACCCTTTTATTTGTATATCAGATGTTCTACATTAGCGAAGTAATTTCCAATGGTCTGAAATGAACCGACAGAAAACCACCTGCCTTCTGATGCCATACTAAACCACTTTTATAGATATCCAACATTGTCATTTTTGCACTCAACTTCAGGATTTATGTCCCAAATTATCACAAGGCATTCCTTTTATTTGTACATCACATATTCTACATTACGGAATTAATTTCCAATGGCCTCAAATAGGCCTGCATAAAATCAGCTGCCTTCTGATGCTATACTCGACTACTTTTATAGCTATCTAGCCCTGTCGGTTTTTACTTTTTGACATGAAGCTGTCCGGCATTATTAAGGTTCAATCATGGCTCGATGCATAACAGCAATGCATAAGCACCGACGGTTGCTGCCTGAGGAACCGTATGGCCGCCGAGCGGTGGCATGACAAAAAATAATGTTCCGCCCTTCAGCAATACAATGCAACATCGGGTCTGCCACAGCAAAACGGTGTAGGAGAAATTCACCGTTGCATATTAATTCTTTCCATTCAACGCCCACAAGAGTAATGTTTTAAAACAATATCCAGAAACCTCTCGGCCTCAACTGTAATGGTGGGGGAGCTCATGCTAAGCACATCGCCTATCGTTTAAAATCTGAAAACAAGCCTGTGCCTTTGGCGTAGGGGCCCATTAACATTCAGAAAATGGTTGGCGCCCAACCATATTATGGCGGCGGGAGGTCGGAGGCGGGCCGGGGGTCGCCGGCGTCGCCATCGGCTGCCGGCCATCTGTGTTGGAAAATAGTACCAGAACATAATACGCAAAGTAAAAATATGCGCTGTAAGTGACAATGAAACTAACATCTGAAGGCAAGCAAACTTTCATAAATGCATTTCGCATCATATTTCATGGAGACGTAGTCTCATAAATTGTAACTATGTTCTTCGCGCACGCACTAGTGAGCATCCGGGCGCGCTGGTCGCGGACGCATGTTTCAGAGTTCTTCAATGGCATTAGGACCCTACCTGTTTTCTTTCTTTACTGGAGATCCCCTGATGTCCGCATTAACATTGCGTCTGATGCCTAACGATAGCCGGTTATTTCACAGCAATGTTAGTAAGCCATGAACTTTATCAATTTCCTTATAGCGAAAATGGATGACACTTTTCGGAACCAACTTTCCACTTCGGGGCACCAACAATCAATATCAGAATACCACACTATTGCTGACCCTTAATGCTAACCTAAAAATCTGAACATTGTGCAAATTGGATAATAACTAGACCCACCGCACATTTTCAGACGCCATCGGAATTCAGTAGTTGAATTCATCATAAATGTCTGCAATTCCTGGTTACATTTGGGCCTGTTTGACATGTCTACAAGCAATTATACAAAAGTATAACAATGCCATTCTATTAGCATGAAGTGCTACATTGCATAGCTGTGAACCACACTTCACAGTAACCTTCCGTAGCGAAAATAATAGCTCGAATAGGTAATAATTACCATGAGTGTAACCACGGTTTAGAAATTGGTGGGGGGGGCAAACCAAGGACGCGGTAAGCTTGGACAAGATAGAGGGGTAGCCCCGCGCCAAAAAATATTGGATTTCAGCCACTTCTTTTTCAATGTCTGGTTTTGAGATTTGCCATTGTTCAAAATTATATTATCCGGAAAAATGGGAAATTAGCAGTATGAGTTGTTGTTTTTAATTTTTTTTTCAGTATGCTATGTTTATGAAGGTGACTAAGATGATGGAACCACTTATTTTCTGTGGAAATGAAAAAAAAATTGCTTTTGGGGAAAAATGTTTGCAAACTTTTTCGAAGTTAAAAAACCTAAACTAACCTAACCTGGCCAAACTTAACCCATTTGTTTGCTTTATGGAGCCAAATGTGTGCAATCTTTTCTTGCTACCACCTTACAGCACAATAATGCAGAACAATTTCTTAAAAAAACAGAAATGTTTTTGAAGAAAACACTTTTTGTCTTCTAAAGCAGCTTAGGTTAGGCTGGGTTAGGATTCTGTTTTACTTTTGAAATTTTTTAGAAAATGCATTGCTTATCATTTTCCTAATTGTATTTTCTTCCAAAAGTAGGTTAGGTTAGATTAGGCTAGGCTATTTTTTTCAAACATATAATTTCGTGGAATGCTACCTAACTCAAAGCACCGTTTTTCGCATTATTTTGCTCACAACCTGAGAAGTGAGCATTTGCACATAAAATAAGTCGTCCCATCATCTTAGTCACTTTCATAAACATGGTATTTCAAATAAGAATTCCCCAAAAATCTACAAAAAACACCTTATACTGCAAATTCACCACAAAATGTTCGACCAAAATTATCAATTTCCACCCATTCATCACTGCCTATGAGCATCTACCTTTCTGTCGTATGTGCCGACCCAATTTCACAATCACCATCGAGCCGTGATGTAAGTATGTTGAACGCTGTCCTCTTGTTGCAGGAAAAGCATAAACTATTAGACGACGGCTGTACTGTAGCAAATATGAACATACCTAACCTTGCCCATGTTTTCCTGTTTTACGGGGACACATTTCGATGCAATGACAACCAGGGCGTATAAGGGGTGTGACACTGAGGGCATGTGTCTCCTACATGAAGGTAGCAGGACCCTCATGCAGGGAAAAGTCGCCCCTCGGAAAAGGTTCCTGTTCACCCGCTCGAATTTGTCAGCCAGAGGCAGGATATGAATGAAAATGACATCCCTTGGAAGGAAAGTCGTCCCTTCGGGAAGGGTTTAGTGCATCCCGCCCCTCTAATTTTGCAGCCAGAGGTACCCCTCCAGCTGTCTTCGCAGTGGTGGCGCTCCAAAGAAATGGCGCCCCTCCAGACTAGTGCCCTCCATAACAGTTCCTGGATCCCTGATTACAACATTGCTCTCTCGTCGTTATGAACTCAGGCTGGTTATAAAATTGTGCATATTCACGTGTGGCTTCTCTTCCAAATTTGACAACTTCCGTTGAGCCATCAAGAGGAAAGCTGGGAAGCTGACAATTTGAGATATTAAAAAAATGTCCAGAAAAGCAAAGTGGCGGTGCAAATTGAAAACCAACGAAGAGAGCGCCCTCCGAGCAGGTTATAGCGGATTTTTTGGGGAGCTCCTAGTCGCTCCAGACAGTTTGCCACCAGGTGTCAAGGTGGAAGCACGCGCCGCAGCTCCAGGTTTCCAGATAAGTCGCTGCAGAACAGGGCAGTACTCTAGTCTAAGCTGTGGATAGGTGTTTATAGGTGTTTAGCAATTACGTCTGTGATTATATTTCATTAGTTCTTATCTTATAAGCATTTTCGTAGCACGCAAACTATACTATATTAACCTAGCGACGCCGCAGGGCGCCATCTTGTGTGCGCCAAAGCGAGGCCGCGTGGCTTTCGGCGTGTTCTCGACGCTTCGATTTCTGTAGTAGGAGATATTACAAGTGTGTAGATTTCATAAGTACATTAGACAACATTCATACTATCCTAACATACTTTATTTATTTTGAAGTTTAAGATAATTTAATTAGCAGTAAGTTGGGGGTATTCATAAGTGCTGTGTGACTGTCATTTTTCTGTCTAGCCATAAGTCATACTGTGTTGAAGAAAATTAGATTAGACATCTTGTGTATTTATTTAATTAAAAACAAAACAAAAACAAAACAAAAAAAAAAAAAAAAAAACAATTGTTTAATAGATTCTGCCTTTCTTGAGGTCCTCAGATAATAAACTGACAGTATAGGAGGTAGCGATTTATAGTGAATGATAGTTAGCTTTTTTGTCGATTGTTTAGCGAGTTAATTTGAATATAAATCTAAGCATAAGCTGCAGCGTTTAGGATGGTTTCGACCAGGATGCAGGCACTAGAGGAAGAAATTAGGACCCTTAAGGCAGAGGTTTCCAATTCAAGGCTGCCCTTGTTGCACAGGGTAGGCAAGATAAAGCAACAAGGGGTCACTCCGTAGCAGGGATATCATATGCCCAGGTGGTCGCAGGCCACCAGGTAGCTGAGGCTTCCCCTACTGTGGAGGTGGCTGGGATCTCTCAGGAGGAGTTTTAATAGTGAACAGAGGAGGGGTAGTTCTGGTAGGTCACAGGAGGGGAAGTGGCATGAGGTCAGGGGTGGAGGATTTGGAGACGCGAACCAAAGGAAAAGGTTAGTGAGTGGCAGGTGGCAGGTGGTAGGAGGGGAGGAAGTCTAGCCAACCGGCCCAGCGGGCAGGCATAGTAACAACAAATATGTTCCAGGCATTGGATGACTGCCCCCAGGATAGCAGTAGTAAGGAGTCAGTGCTGGTCATAGGAGACTCTCGTGTGCGATATTTAGAGCGGGTATTTTGTAAAGGTAGGAGGGACAGGAGGTGCATCACCAGGCCTGGTGCCAAGGTGAAGGACTTGGTACCTGCGGTGGCACAGGTCACCAGTGATCACCAGTTTAACACAGTCATAGTGCATGTAGGGGTAAATAACATAGGTCAGACTAGGAATGAGGAGCTTCTGCGGGAGTACAGGGCCCTTCTGGCCACCCTCAAGGGTACCGATAGAGTCATTATAACAGGAATTTTGCCTAGGGCTAGAGCCTCCCTGAGTGGAGCTCTAGGGCACTGGCAGCTAACGCCAGGGTAGGAAAGCTCTGCCATGAGCTAGGTTTTACATTTGTAGACGAGTGGAGCAGGTTTTATGCATCGTGGGACCTCTATCAGAGGGATGGCCTGCACTTTTCTGAAAAGGGGGTCCATGTGTTAGGCAAAGTATACGAGCATGTCCTTCAGGGAAACTAGGAAATGGGGTGGGGAGGGATGACATTGCATTGCCAACTCAGGAATATTCCAATAGTGTCAGCCAAGGAAATAGAACCTCAAAGTCTGCAAATAGGGACAGCAGCAACTCAAGGGGACAGAGTTATAGTTCATCTAGTGATAAAAGAACTCCTCAATATGAAAAAGCCAAAGGTGGTTATGGAGCATTCGTTAAGTGTATGATGTTTAATGCTCAGAGTATCCGTTCCAAATTTGATGAGTTCAAGTGTTATGTTGCTGAGGAGGAACCGGATTTTGTTTGCATTACGGAGGCATGGGTCAGTGAAGGGTATTTTGGAGATAACTTACAGGACTATGAGATCCAGGGATACAATATGTTTTCGTGCAATAGGGGTCCAGCAATGAAAGGGGGTGGTGTAATGCTCTATATGAATAGCTTATTCAGTTCTCAAAAAGTAGCAGGTGGGGATAAAAATGTGTCTGTGGAGTCCATTTGGCTTGATGTCACTGTGGGAAAAGGTAACAGCAATACTCTTAGGATAGGAGCTTTCTACCGATCAGGAACCCTGCCACATTCTCAGCAACTGGAGCTTGACAAGGTGATTTGTGAGGAAATCAGTAGAAACTTTAAGAGGAAGTGCCTTATTCTCGGTGACTTTAATCTAAAAGGTTATGAATATGCTGGTGTTGGCACCCCATCATGCAAAATGTTTAGGAAATGCCTTGAAGAGGACCTGTTCTTACACCAGTTTGTATCGGAACCTACCAGGCATGGTTCATTCTTGGACCTTGTATTCTCGGATTTAAGTGACTTGGTTCAAGACTTGACTGTAGGCGAAACTCTGGGAAAAAGTGACCATAACATAGTTAGATTCAAGGCACATGTAGGGGGAAATTATCAAGGATAATTTGGTAAAGGTTCCAAATTTCAACAGAGCACACTTTAACGGCATGAGAGCGGCTTTAAGTGCCATCAGATGGGAAGAAGAATTCTCCAATTTAAATGCCTGTGAAATGTGGGAAAAGTTCAAATTATACTTGAAGGAAACTCAGATTAGACATGTCCCCCAAAAGCAAAGACGCAAAAGAAGGGTAGGAAAGCCAGCATGGCTTACGCCAGACGTGATAAAAGCAATTAAGGCTAAGAAAACTGCATTTAGAGTTTTTAAAGAAGCCTCAAATGTCGTTAATCTAAAGGCGTATCGAAAAGCTAGAGACACTGTGAAGCAAAAAACCAGAGCAGCAAAGCGAGCAAAAGAACTGGATTTAGCTAGAAACTGTAATGGGGACAGCAAAAAGTTCTTTAGTTTCTACAAACTGAGTAAAGTTTCAGCACAATTGGTCCACTGGAAGTAAACGGGACTACATTGGGTGAGGATAGTGAGATGGTTGAGGAGCTGAGCAAGCAGTTCAAATCAGTGTTTACACTGGAAGATATGACCAATCTGCCGACCACACACCATAGTTCAGTGACATGGGATCTGACAAATGATGTTGATTTCATTGATAGTGATGTTGTTTACAATCATATCAGGAAAATAAAGCAAAATAAGGCAGCAGGACCTGATGAAATTTATGCTAGGGTGTTGCGGGAAACTGAAAAGGAACTGGCATTTCCACTTAGTATAATATTTTGTAGATCAGTTTCACATAATGAAATTCCAACCGATCGGAAAATGGCAAATGTAGTTCCTATTTTCAAGAAAGGAGAAAGAGGGAAAGTTGAAAACTATAGGCCAATAAGTCTCACATCCCTAGTATGCAAGGTACTCGAATCAATTATCAAGGATAGAATAGTTAGTTATCTGGAAGGGAGCATATTGATTCAAAATACTCAACATGGGTTTAGAAAAGGACGATCGTGTCTCACAAACCTCTTGGACTTTATGAACTTCGCCACAGAAGAATTTGATCAGGGAAATCAGGTTGATGTAGCATATCTTGACTTTAGTAAGGCCTTTGACAAGGTACCCCATAAACGGTTAATGATACAGCTTCAGTCCCATGGTATTGCAGGTAGCATCTTAAAATGGATAGAGTTGTGGCTTTCAGATAGACAGCAAAGAGTGATGTTAAATGGTACAAAGTCATCATGGCAAAATGTTCTTAGTGGAGTCCCCCAGGGGTCAGTACTAGGGCCATTACTCTTCATTATATTTGTAAATAACATTGAAAGTGGCCTAAGCAGTAAAGTTTTGAAATTTGCGGATGATTTGAAGGTCTTTAGGGCAATAACAGGTCAGGATGAGCATATCTCGCTGCAAAAGACTTAGACGAACTTGTGGAGTGGTCCGAAGAATGGCAAATGAAATTTAACTTTGATAAGTGCAAAATCATGCATGTAGGTAAGCAGCATATGAAGGCTCCATACTTGATGGGTGGCCAAGTGCTATCAGTGACTCAACAGGAGAAGGATTTAGGTGTTATTCTAAACACAAAACTGGGGCATCAGAACAGACCAAGGAAGCCAGGAAGAAGGCACTGAGAATGCTCGGGGCAATAAATAGGAATGTATCATACAGAAGTGAGGAAGTGATCAGGAAGCTTTACTGTGCATACGTCAGGCCAGATTTGGAATACTGTATCCAAGCTTGGTCTCCTAGCTATGAAAAAGATTGTTGGCTTTTGGGGAGAGTACAAAAGAGGGCTACAAAAATGGTTAATGGCATAAGCAACCTGGCATATGAGGAAAGATTGAAGAAATTGAATATGTTTTCACTTAGATATAGAAGGCTGAGAGGAGATCTCATCGAGGTCTTTAAATTTGTCAATGGTCTGGAGAGGGGATACCTTGGGGAAATGTTTGAATTTAACAGAAATGATGCAATTAGAGGTCATAAATTCAAAATTAAAGTTAACCACAGCAGAACAAGGTTAAGGCAAACTTTCTTCACCAACAGGGTAGTGGAACACTGGAACCAGCTGCCAGAAAACATCGTCAGTAGCAGCACATTGAACATCTTTAAAAACAGCATAGACAATCATTATAAGAATATAGGGCTTGCTTTTCAGTATTACAGGGAGGGTTGATTGACAGTTTTGGTGGGCAACTGGTTCAGTGTACAGAGTGCAGCCAAGAAGGGCCCTTGTGGCTCATAGTTGCACTAATCTTTTATGTCCTTTTATGTCCTTTATGTCATACAGGATATGAGTGTCTGCTATCACAACGGCTGCAAACAAAAACGAACAATCCTCTTATTCCTTTGCGCTCAATAATTGTACACATACTGGACATTAGACACCTGTGAAATTATTTCGATATCTCAACATTATGATACCGTACGGCAAGCCACGTCGAATGACACAAACATAATGCAAATCGAAGCCACAGTGACGAAACGTGAGGACATCGAAGAACTCAATCAAATTTTTTAACTCGACATGTCCAGGTTTGAAATTTTACTCGAGTGTTCATCACTGGTTATTGCTCGATTCCAGATTTGGATGGGTTTGAGCGAAAACGAAAGAAAATTGAGCGAACCGGATGATCAGCTTCGCCTTTGCCGTTTAAAAAATAACACGGTTGCGTAGCGTTCTGACACCGCATAACAAGCCGCGTCGAATGACGCTTATTTGAGGGAAATTCAAGCGATAAGAACCGAACCTCTCGTTCGGTCGATATCGCTTCAATATCGCTATCTAATCAATCAAACCCATCTTTGACCTAGAAGTTTGCCCTTGACATGTACTGGCCTGAAATGGTACACGAAGAAACTGGTTTGTGTTGGATCTTGACCGTTAAAATGGTAATGTGAGACCTATATAGCTGCTTACAGCGTGTTCAGTGCAAGCAGAAGCATTTGTTGTACTTGGATCAAACGATCATAAACTCGTCGCTAAATGTCGATGCCAATACAAATACGCCTCTAGCGAACACGTCGCTGAATACGAATACGAATACGACGTTAACTTGACGTACTTGCTTCAGGCTGCCCATGACTCACTTCCATGGTCTTGAAGATACCCAAGGATACCCAATCACATTTGTTCAATATATATCAATGTATGTACAGGGGATTGCAACCTAGGACTATAGCAAAGCCTTGCGATAATGGAAATTTGTTGCCTGACAAAGGGCAATTTTCCACCAAAGCGAATACACAAGATGACATGGTTCATGTTATTCAAGAATGGTCTGGAAGCAGAAATTTCTGCTTCCAGACCATTCTTGGCAGATAGCCCGTGAAGCACGTTGATTGGCTTGACTGGTTTCTGGTATTTTTGGTGATTCTCTAACATAAATATTTTCACTTTATACATAATGTGAAGTACAATTTTGCGACGATCATACTCATGTAGCTGAGGCTTGAAGGTAGGGAGACACGGACAAAATGCTGGAGGAAAATCGCCACTTTTCATAAATTGAGGGTGGGGGAGAACATGTCCCCCAGCCCCCAGTTGTTGCATCCATGATAATTAGCACCTAATGCGTGCTCAGCTTTGAACATCTATTGTTGACATTGTTTCAGGCTCATACGCATGCATTAACTATGAACTATTGACATCATTACAACAACATTCTTATGGAAGAGGATGCATGTAAGAAATCGAGATTGGTTTTATTGTGAGTAATTTTACATCCCGTTATATTGGAATGCAATATCGCAAATTGAATCATTTTTGTTTGTAACACTAAGCCCTTTATCCCACCTCACAACGATACCTGATAGGTCAAACATCCTATTTCCAATCCTTCGTTGTTGCAATCCTTCCCCCAGCACACTGCGACACCGCCGAGCAGAGCGCCTCTGCCCCATCGGCCCGAGATTGAAACGGATGAGAGCGACCCGCACCAACCCACACGCAGGTCAAGTACTCGTCCTAATGGTCGATTGGAGTTGCGCATACTTTGTGTCTGAATGGGTGAGGTGATTACCTCAGCTGCCACAAGCTAAATGAATTCCCTTCACAGAAACCAGTGTACCATTTTAAATTATGCACGGGCCTTCCTCATTGTGTAATTATCAAGGCGAAATGGTGTTGTGCGGTACCCACTGGGTTGTGCTGGATGCCGTTGCAGGGGTAGAGATGTCTACAGATTCTAGGGGTTCCAGTTCCAGCGCTGGAAAGAGGCATGTTTGAGGAAGACCGACCACCACCCACATTCCCATCCCGTCCTGGGAGGGCCCCATCACCCACATCCCTGTCCCGTCCTGGGAGGATCCACCATCCACATCCCTGTCCCGTCCTGGGAGGGCCCCATCACCCACATCCCTGTTCCGTCCTGGGAGGGCCCCATCACCGACATCCCTATCCCGTCCTGGGAGGGCCCACCACCCACATCCCTATCCCGTCCTGGGAGGGCCCACCACCCACATCCCTGTCCCGTCCTGGGAGGACCCATCCCTGTCCCGTCCTGGGAGGGCCCAACACCCACATTCCCATCCCGTCCTGGGAGGGCCCCATCACCCACATCCCTGTCCAGTCCTGGGAGGATCCACCATCCACATCCCTGTCCCGTCCTGTGAGGGCCCCATCACCCACATCCCTGTTCCGTCCTGGGAGGGCCCCATCACCGACATCCCTATCCCGTCCTGGGAGGGCCCACCACCCACATCCCTGTCCCGTCCTGGGAGGGCCCACCACCCACATCCCTGTCCCGTCCTGGGAGGACCTATCCCTGTCCCGTCCTGGGAGGGCCCAACACCCACATTCCCATCCCGTCCTGGGAGGGCCCACCACCCACATTCCCATCCCGTCCTGAGAGGGCCCACCACCCACATCCCTGTCCCGTTCTGGGAGGGCCCACCACCCACATCCCTGTCCCGTCCTGGGAGGGCCCACCACCCACATCCCTGTCCCGTCCTGGGAGGATCCACCATCCACATCCCTGTCCCGTCCTGAGAGAGCCCACCACCCACATCCCTGTCCCGTCCTGGGAGGGCCCACCACCCACATCCCTGTCCCGTCCTGGGAGGGGCCCACCACCCACATCCCTGTCCCGTCCTGAGAGGGGCCCATCACCCACATCCCTGTCCCGTCCTGGGAGGACCCATCCCTGTCCCGTCCTGGGAGGGCCCACCACCCACATTCCCATCCCGTCCTGGGAGGGCCCACCACCCACATCCCTGTTCCGTCCTGGGAGGGGCCCATCACCCACATCCCTATCCCGTCCTGGGAGGGCCCACCACCCACATCCCTATCCAGTTATGACGATGTGGTAGATTGAGACGCCAGTTGAAGAACACCGCACCCAGTAAAGTCCGGCCTCTAACTCGACCATGCCTAACGTCTGAAAATATTGTATTATTGCCGAGTAAAAATTTGCGTGTGAAGATTGACAGTATAAGTTGACATTTTTTTTTTTTTTTGTATATAGTTACGGTGCAACCTTACTTAACCATGCAACCTTAGTCATACTTTACATTTACGTCTTACCGTAAACGAGGTCACCAGAGGTTATATTAGGTCAATATATACACCTCGACTTCATTCCTCGAAAGTATTCAAAGGAAGACAGAGGTGTTTTACTTTCCAATTGTTTTAAGGCCTAACACAGATGGCTGTATTTATATTGATCTAATAAACATGGCTCAAGACAGGGTATATCACGTCAGGTCAGAATCAGACTTCCAAACGCTTCCGAACTATACATGCTGGAAACACGCAATGTGTCGTTTGGAAGTCAATACAACTTGGAGCTCATATAACAGAAACAGTTCTTCTTCTTCATTTTTGGTCATACTTTATACACTTGGTGACCTTGTGTGTGTGTGTGTGTGGGGAGTTTGACAAACCACACTTTGGTGATATGGTGACCTTGGTTTCAGATGTCAATTTCAGAAGAAAAATCTTGCCCTCCAGTTCAATTGTACTTCCTGTGCCTCTGACATTCTCCGCCTTGTTCCGCGTCAAAATGTTGCCACCCCTTACAGCTGGATTCAATCATGTTTGTTAAATGGTTGTGTCAAAACAGAAACTGCTGCATAACCGACGCAGTCCATGCGCCCCCAAGATCCGATTCAGAACAGAAATTGAAACTGAACCCACTGAAGTGTAGGCTAATTTGCATTAATGTGAGAGGTCCACTCATTGATCAAGCCTTTGCTAGTTTGCTTTGCTATTATTTTCATGCTATGCACCAAACTACCTTTCCGTGCGCGAATTGTGAACGCGGCACCCATCGGATAACGCGCCTCAGTTTGGCATCCTGAACCTCAAGTCCCCACCCCATAGGTCTATGCCTTTTATCCCTACATCCTTTCCATTCAGCGCCTCTATGTAATGCTCCCCATATATTGTCCGCCAAGCTTACCATCACAACCCGTGACCAACACACTTATTACCAACACGCTGTGCGGACTTATTGGCACGCAAATAATAAGCAAAAATAACAACTGAAACACGCTGCGCGGAAGCGAAAGTTTGGAAGCGTTAAGTACCCGAAGTGATGTCAGAACGTCGTAAACTCGACCGTCACATCGACCCGCATGGCTTTAGGACCGCACCGTACCCACGAGTGGTGTTCCGGTCAGGTCAGACCAGGCATTGGGCGGTTAGTCTTGATGCGGGTTCTATCCTGGCGGCGTGTTGCGCACATATCCGCTGTTTTACAGCAGCGCCATACGGGCCGCAGTGGCCGGATCGAAGCCTGAGCGCATTGCGGGCGTCCGACATAAATGTTTGATGTGGCACCATTCACGAGCCAATCTCCCGACCATTCGCGAACCAATCAACCGATTCCATCACTAAACGACGCTGATCTCCCAGCGGCCATGCTTTCGCTAGCCATGATTCACTGCTCGTGCATTGCAAGGAAGAATTCTTCAATGCGATCCGACTTTTGTGGTCTTCCTTTTCAAGCGCAAAATTGGCTCGCAAATCCTTCGTGCTTGTTTCGGCTTGGCTGAATTGGCACGTGTGGTTTGGGTTAGTCCATGTTCAATAGTCTCTTAAGTTCGATATCCTTTTATACGGAAATCCGTAACTCGTCAAACAAAAATTGGGATTTTTGGTGAGTTTTTCGAAGTTTTTTTTAGAATGAGTACATTGCCTGAAATGACGTGTGACGAGAGAGATGATTGCATTTCTACGCTGTCAGAATCCTGTTTTTTTTGTCAATAACACATTGAAATTGAAACGAAGGTGTAAAAGCAGGCCGACAGCTCTTTTTTTCACTTAACAATCATAATGGTTGCGTGAGTGACTACATTTATTGTGAAACTTGGCCTGTAAATTGAGCTTGCTGTCGGTAAGATGCCGATTAAATATCACCAGCAGATAAACATCCGCCATGCTTACACTTCTTGTAGTCTTGCACGCTTTATATTTGAAAGTGTGTTGGCCTGTGTGCTGTTTCGGGGCAGATATAGCGAAGGTTGACAACTTAGCCTCGAGCATAAGTGGAAAAGTGTCCCGTCCCACATCTACATAATATCAGACATCACCAGGCTATAATATGTTGGTAGCTACCAGTAAGTCTCTTAAACCAATGGGAAGCGTAGATTATGGATTTTAGGTGTTTATTTCAGGCGTACATATACATACGTACGTACGTTATATATACATACGTACGTACGTATATATATATATACAAATATATATATGGATATATATATATATATATATATATATATATATATATATATATATATCTCTATATATATATATATATATAGCGCTCCGGCGTTAACAACGGAAGGGCATAAACAACGGCAGACGTTTCTTTCTAATACTCATGCATCACTGGAGCTATCACTTAGTAGGTGGTCCGTGCACTATACACACAGAATGCGTTAAGTTGCCCTTTTGGTGGAACTTGTGAATCAATCGTAACTGGTGGCTTTTGGCATTTACGAGGTGGAACATTTTGCGTCCAATTTTAGAACAAGCGCATGCATTTTAACAACACGCGTAGCCAATCTGGGTCGGATAACATGGTTCATTAAAGCTTAGGACACATTCAACATATTCGACAGAGCAGCTTCTCAGGAGGAGAGACAACGGCCACCGGCAACGGTGTTATAGAAATTCGGCAGAAGCGCATTATATCAGTTTTGCTGCGCAGCTGTCGAAATTGGCTGCACCGTTGCTGAAGTCGTCTGCTTGCCGCTGAAATCTTTTCCGTTCATGCAGAAACTGGTCGCAGAACGGCAGTCGGCGAATTTCATCTGCCATTGTCAACTGGTACGCTTCCAAGAACCACACATCACTGATATTCACGGCAGAGTCGAGACACGTCGATGCAAAAGAATACGAATTACTGGAGCAACCTCCGATTTTGCGACCAACCATCAGACAAAACGTCATATTTACCACGTAGACCGTGGCCATTCTGGCCATTCTCCGGCTCGCTCCTCATCAACCACAAAAAGGTCGGCAACCATCGCGTCTAAGCTCCAAATCCGTCGCCGTCACGCAGTTTGTAGCATTGGCGACTGCTAGCATCCCGTAATTGATTGCATCCAACAAGCTGGGGCCCAGTGTTGCAATTAACATCCATTTCCTCTGGATCCCGGGCACGTGGCCGTTAACGACAATGAGCGGGAAGACGACTTGCTGAGCGAGCCCCAGATTTCGCCACGTATGCCAACGCATGGCCCTGTAAAGTAAAAACCAAGCAAAATAATCGGCGAGATGCAAAGATTGCAAAACCGGCCTACACCAAGGCGCAAATGTCGTCGAGACAGCATGCATAATTCAAAACCAACGGCATGCATTTGAAACACACCGAGCAGATCACGTCGTCAGAAATAAGTCACCGTCACCACACTTAGCATGGGTCAGGCAACTCCGTGATAACTTCTGCAACGTAAACGTACACTTGCGCTGCCCTCGTTTGCCAAACTCACGTACCGTACTTACACTCGGCCTGAATGCTGCGGCGCTCCACGCGGCTCGCATCGCTCTCTCAGCCACTGCAGTGTGCAGGGACATGGCTGTGGCGGGGCGGGACTGCAGGGACATGGCTGTGGCGGGGCGGGACTGCAGGGACATGGCACCGAATGAAATGTGCCCTGCACAGGCATGTTTACACCGCGGGGCAACGGGGGCTGAGTTACGCCTGCAATAACCGGTATAAGAGTCCTACGCTTGTGTCACTGGCACAGCAGGGGATCAGACGCTGTGTAATGGCTCAAATGGCCGGAAGTAGCGGCAAAGGAAAGGTGTGTGTACACGAGTGGCGAAAGATTCGGAGCGACAGTTCAGGGACATAATGCGTTGCTATGCAGCCGATGCACAAACTCTACTAGGTCCAAAGTTGATTCAGCACGGAATCAGCTTGTCTTCGACCTTTTGTCGACTGGGAAGGTAGCGCCATTATTCTAAGAACATTACTTTTTCACCGCAGAAATGCATAGCTTCATACACATCCAGGATAACCTTTCCGTGTGCTTAATTATATATATATATATATATATATATTTATATATATATATATATATATATATATTTTTTTTGTGTGTGCGTGTGTGTGCGTGTGTGTGTGAGCATGCTTGCAATACACGCATGCAATCTACAATCCACACTTGGCTCTGTGTTAGGAGCTTAACACGCGCCCTGGAGGGGGGGGGGGGCGAAATCCGCCCACCCCTCCTGTTTTTCGTAGGTAACTCCAGATTTTACCGGCCGATATACGCCATTTTTTTGTGTACTTGCTTATAAATGACCGGCGCGTTGCTTAAAGCAAGAAAAATGAAAATCGACTGAAAATATTTCGAGTTAAGTGTCGCTAAACTAAAAAAAAAGTGTCATCGCCGGACCACAAATATCGTCGCTGAAGCGCTTCCCGTATATCGGCGAAAAGGAAGTGTTCTTGGCAAAACTAGCGACTTGTTTGGTGTACATTGTTATGCTATATTGTTTCAAAGTCATGTCAGGTAACCGAGGTCAAGTCAGGTCAAGTTTATGACAGGGTAACAGACGCCCTGGAGGGGGATAGTGAAATCCGCCTACCCTCCGATTTTTCGTACATAACTCCATCTTGTCACAGTTGATACACGCCATTTTTTTGCGTACCTACTTGGAAATGACCGGCGCATTGCTTGAAGTACGAAAAATGAAAATCGGTCGAAAACTTTTCAAGTTAGGGGCCTTTAAATTAAAAACAATTCGCAGCGCCAGACCACAAAAATCGGTGCTGATGCGCTTCCTCTATATTAGCAAAAGGGAACTGTTTTTGAAAACACTAGCGATTTGTTTGACGTATTTTGTTATGCTATATATTTCAAAAGTCATGTCAGGTCGCCAGGGTCAAGTCAGGTCAAGTTCATGACAGGCTAATAGAACCAAACTTGGTCAACTGGAATGTTCTCAAAAATTACAATGACTGTCATGCGATTGATGTCACTTTACATGTTACTCCCTACACATCCCGAAATCTATTGTTTGTCATTGTGTGCCTAAGCGTTTCCATACTTTATTCATCTATTCCCTCCTTTATTTGCGAAGCCGATTGTGCCGAATCGCCCAACGGAGCAGTCGGGTGGGCAGCCCGGCTCCGGTAATGACCTGCTAAAGTGCTCCTATATAGGTGACCTGCGGTCACATGGCTGATCTGGCATCTGTATTGTCAATTTTGGAGCATTTAAACACAATCACAGCGATGCATAACAATGACAAGCCAATCCACGCAAAACCAGAATTTTTGTGATATTTTGACCTAATTTGACCTTGAAGATATTGATCTAAGGTCATGAACTTTGCACACAATAGAGTTCACTACCGTGCCCATCCACCCTGCGAATTCCGTTGCTCTAGCCCCAGTAGGAACCGAGATCTTAGGGGGGGGGGGGGGGGGGGCGGAATCCGCCCCCTCCAGTGCGCGTAATTTTCCGAGGCCCTCCAGGGCGCGTGCTAAAGGACTTCACATCTAGCGTAATCTCGATGCACTGTCGGAATCGACGCAAAGCTAGCGTACCGTTAGCATGGGACCCAATGAGTCTGCCGATTCTGCCATTGCGCCGGCCTTGCCTCAGCTGTCTGCCGAGTCCTATAACACCTGGCGATTTCCGAGCGGACAAAGGTGAGTTTTCTCAATTTTTCCGCTCGGCACACCGGCTGCCTTGACACAAGGTCGACAGACTGCACGATACTGCGGTCGCCATATTTGCTGATCTTCGGCAGATTGGGGCCACATCTGCCGCGGTTATTCAGCTTGTAAGTTGCAATATGTCTTAACATGCGCGTCGGGATTACGCCTAGTCCGTCATTGCGCTGGCTTTTTTGCGTCGAGATTACGCGAGGTGTGAACAGTCCTTAAGTGTCAGCCATGAATATGTGACAGCCTGGCGGTGTCTGATATTCTGTCATCTGATATCCAATGCTGCCTTATCCCATACACCAGGCGCCGATTGGCAGCTAGCATGCTCAGATTTCCTCTGTTGCCCAGTCACCATCGAACTGAGCTAGCACTAACCTGAAGAACTCATCTCCCCGCCCTGGCTTGATGTTTATGTCCGTCGAAGACAGCACTCAAGTCTGACCTGCTTTGAAACAAAGCTCGTCTAACTTACACTTGAGCTGATCAGCCTGACCGGACTTACATCATTCGTTCCGATCGCCCAACCGACCCGCCTAATCCCCATTAGCGATGCAGTGCCACGGAAGCCCTTCCCGGCGACGTTAACTGCGCGTGGGGCTCCATCTCGATAAACCCGGCTTCGTCCCAATTTCCAATAGCCATCGCTGCAGCTTCGCACGATAACTCGCACCCTTCGACGGCAGGCCAAAATGATGATGATGGTGATGTCGATGCTAATGGCGGGGATAACGACGCCTGTGATGGCGAGGATGACGGCGTAAAACACCGGCGAAAAGGATGTGATCGGCGGCCGGACGATGTCGCCACCATGCTGGCGCACCATAGACCACCATAGTGGCGCACCATAGACGACCATAGTGGCGCATCATAGACGGCCATAGTGGCGCACCATAGACGACCATAGTGGCGCATCATAGACGACCATAGTGGCGCACCATAGACGACCATAGTGGCGCATCATAGATGGCCATAGTGGCGCACCATAGACCACCATAGTGGCGCACCATAGACCACCATAGTGGCGCATCATAGACGACCATAGTGGCGCATCATAGACGGCCATAGTGGCGCACCATAGACGAATGTAGTGGTGCACCATAGACGGCCATAGTGGCGCACCATAGACGATCATAGTGGCGCACCGTAGACGGCCATAGTGGCGCATCATAGACGACCATAGTGGCGCACCGTAGACGACCATAGTGGCACACCGTAGACGACCATAGTGGCGCACCGTAGACAACCACAGTGGCGCAACATACTGGCACATCATAGACGGTCATAGTGGCGCACCATAGACGACCATAGTGGCGCATCATAGACGGCCATAGTGGCGCACCATAGACGATCATAGTGGCGCACCGTAGACGGCCATAGTGGCGCATCATAGACGACAATAGAGGCGCACCATAGACGACCATAGTGGCGGATCATAGATGGCCATAGTGGCGCACCGTAGACGGCCATAGTGGCACATCATAGACGACCATAGTGGCGCACCTTAGACAACCACAGTGGCGCATCATACTGGCACATCATAGACGGTCATAGTGGCGCACCATAGACGACCATAGTGGCGCATCATAGACGACAATAGAGGCGCACCATAGACGACCATAGTGGCGCACCATAGACGGCCACAGTGGCGCGTCATAGACGGCCATAGTGGCGTGTTAGAGGCGATAACAGCCGCTGGTGTCGAACATCCGGGGCACACCACAGGGATATATTTACGTCCACCTCTGTTACCACTAGAGCTTCCTTCCCCTGTTCCACCAAGCGACCGGCCAATCGAGGAATGATGTAGACTCTGCGCAAACAAAGCTAGCATGAGAGCCGTGTGTCAGCCGACGCGTGTTGCATCGGCCCGACGCTGGCCTGGTGAGGGTGGGTACCCTGGACGAGGGCTGTCTCGCCATAGCACACATCGGCCCGACGCTGACCTGGTGAGGGTGGGTACCCTGGACGAGGGCTGTCTCGCCATAGCACGCATCGGCCCGACGCTGGCCTGGTGAGGGTGGGTACCCTGGACGAGGGCTGTCTCGCCATAGCACACATCGGCCCGACGCTGGCCTGGTGAGGGTGGGTACCCTGGACGAGGGCTGTCTCGCCATAGCACACATCGGCCCGACGCTGGCCTGGTGAGGGTGGGTACCCTGGACGAGGGCTGTCTCGCCATAGCACACATCGGCCCGACGCTGACCTGATGAGGGTGGGTACCCTGGACGAGGGCTGTCTCGCCATAGCACACATCGGCCCGACGCTGACCTGATGAGGGTGGGTACCCTGGACGAGGGCTGTCTCACCATAGCACACATCGGCCCGACGCTGGCCTGATGAGGGTGGGTACCCTGGACGAGGGCTGTCTCGCCATAGCACACATCGGCCCGACGCTGACCTGGTGCTGGTACACTGTACGAGGACTGTCTCGGCACAGCAATCACTGTCAGCTTTCGGCCGCCGTGCTGAAGGAAACTTGGCAGTCGATTAATCTCGGGCATGACCTGCTGTGGTCGTCTGGAGCGGCGTGTCGTAGCCGGAACGGCGCACTGAACGCTGCGCGACATTGTGTGGCTCACTGCACTTGGCCATGGACGGCGATCATAAACTTGCTCGATGGATCATGGTCGGCCGCTTTGGACCGCTATCACGGGGTCAGTGTACATGATGGGTTTACACTGTGCATAGTGGGTGTCCATGGTGGGCGTGCATAACTAGCATGCGTTGTGGATGTATGAAGTGATAGTACAAGGTGGGCGTGCACAGTGGGTGTACATAGTGAGCATACATGGTATACATAGTAGGCGTACGCCGTACGTAGTTGGTATGTATAGTGGGTGCGCATGATGGGTGTACATACATGGAGCAATTACGTAGCGGGTGTACATGGTAGATGTACATAGTGTGAATAGGAGTAGGGGAGGGGGACACGGGGGCCTTAACGTTCCATGGCTTCGGACACCAAAACAATATCAAATAAATTCAAAATATTTCGCCTCCAAGCTGGACTTTGGAACATTTAGTCTCATCGTGTGCCACATTTAGATGCTTGCAAAATTACGCTTAAGCTCAGCGCGATACAAAGTAGACATTGTTTCCCATATCACTCCACCCATGGGGTAAGATGGGGCAGAGGACGGGACGATACGGGATAAAAACACATGTGTTGTAGAGAAGAATGCGAGATCGAACGTGGCTGGATACTAACAGCCTATGGAAATAATTGGCCTGGAGTTTTCGTACTGTGGAAGGTGCAAGCGAGGACTAGACCCATGATGACGTCAAAGAAAGTTGGAAATGTGATAGGCAAAAGTACAGGCGAAGGTGTAGGTAAAAGATGATATTGACAAATGAGCCGACTGCAAGTTGAATCTGCCGGCAAGGGTGTCAAAGCCCAGATTCAAGGAATCGAGTATGAAGAAAAAGGCACCACCTGCTACGGCAATGTGGTAGAAAGTACGGGCAAACCGTCGAAACGGTAGCTGAGCAAACCGTCATGTTTGAGCACAACACCAGAAAAAATTTGGGACTTGGGAGGCTAATATAAAAGCTTTCAGTGCAATTTAAGTTTCAAAGCAATACGCAAGCCTTGCATGAGATAAAGCCCATGGATGCCGAATTATCATCGGACCCTAGACAATCTTTGTGTGTTTTTTTAAACTAATGTATGTATATATGTATGATGCATGTATGTATGTGTGTGTGTGTGTGTGTGTGTGTGCGTGTGTGTGTGTGTGTGGGAAGCGTTTTACCTACAAATTTTTAACACATTTAAACATGCACGATATAATATTCCAAATGAATGCAAGTTTATGCAATGCTAACTTGGCATCTCCTTCGTAAACTAATAGTATTTCTTCTGGTTCTAATAAACTGTTGCGTGTTAGGAAATAACAGATAAATAGGCAATCATCGATCGCACTTTGTAGCGCGAATTGGGCTCCTTACAAAATGCATTGTTGCTGTTTTTTTTACTGGACGCTAATAGAGGTACAGTATTTCGTTGGCTTTGCACCAGATGAGCAACATTCCAGTTAGCATTTGGTAATATTATGCCTTTTTATGCATCAAATTCTGGTTAAAACAACATTAGGAAAAGAAAAGAAAATGATTTTCTTTGATGGATATTTTGAGCTACATCATAATCACAATCAGTTCATCAGAAGGAGACATGGGTGTATTCGTATGTATATATATATATATATTTATATATTTATATATATATATATATACATACATATACACATACATACATACATATATACATACATATATATATATACATATATTGTGTGTATATACATCTGAATTGCATCCATTTCAATTCTGGCATGTAACAAGTTCCATTCCATACTCGTCACCTGCGCTACCTTCGTATTGCCAACCGATGAAAACCGCCACTGGCTATTATGCCCGTGTGCTTAGTCTACAAGGCACCACACGATCATTCAGACATGACGATATCACGGCACGATTGTACTTGCCAGTGGCCGAACCAGAGGCCGAAGCTATAGCCCCACTCCACCCGATAATCTTGAATCTCTGGAATCTTGAATTTTTGGAATCTTGGCAAGATGTACATCCGGAGCACTAATGTTTAGAATCACGCGACAAGTTATCCCACTTTCAATATTGAATCCTTGGGATCAACCCGTCAAACTGCCTGGATGCAGCCTTGGATTTTTGAATCTCTTAATATAATTTATGCTTGGATTCTTTATGCCTTCGAAGTGATCACGGTTGAAAATGCGTATGCATTTCATTTTGTATCTTTGGAACGGCTTGACAAAACTCCCGACTAGAAATCTTGAATCTTGAATCTTAAGATCCCTTCGACAAGACTGCCCATCAGAAATTCTTGAGTCATTGGATGTTTGGGTGGCGTGTCCTTGGAATCTCGAGTTTTTAGAACCTTGGAAAATTGGCCAGTCTGGAGTCTGAAATCTTTGGAATCTTGCTACGCCACCCTCTTTGAATATTTAATATTTTCCATCCCTGAACAGGCTTGTTCTTCAGAATCTCGAATCTTTTGTTTCTTTTGGCAAGCTGCCACTTGGAGTCTTGCAACTGGAATCTTTCAACAAACTGTCGGCTTTGAATCTGGGATCTTTTAAATCTTTAGACAGAATGTCGGCTTTATATTTTGAATCCTTAGATTCCTTCGACAACACGTCAACACCTGGAATCTGAAATATTTGGATATTAAGCAAATGGTGAGATGTTGAAAATATGTGCAAGCTTTTGCTGCTAGACAGTTGTTGAGGAGGGATCCAGAGTAAAACATGGCTTGATGGTGGATTGAGGGTGGGGAATTTATATCTTCCGGACATCCGCCATTTCGTCCATTCATAAACTACGTTTTTTGGTCAATGGCAGTTGTAAATCATGTCTTTCATCCAGGGGAGAAGGACTTTGAGAGTGTGATGCTATTCACTGCACTTCCTCTAGTTTGGTCGCCCCACTAGAACTGACCACCATTTTCACACATGACAGGAGAGTGGACATCAGCTGGCAATGTCTGGCAGCTCATCAGCTGACAGTCAGACGCGGCCCGCCGCTGGCTGGTCTGCGCCCGGCGGCCTCCTCTGGTCGACGTGACGCTTGAGCCGCCCCGGGACCGGGGTCTGGCGCGCTGTCGCGTCTCCCGGTCCGGCCGACTCCGGCCGACTCCGGCCGACTCCGACCGACTCCGACCGATTCCGACGGGGACCGGCCGGTGCGGCGCCTATCGGCATGCATGGCCTGGGACCTCGGGCCGACGGTGACACGGTCGCGCCGCCGGCACAGCTACGTCGGCCCAGACACACGGCTCCGCCGGTCCAGACACACGGCTCCGCAGGCCCAGACACACGGCTCCGCCGGCCCAGAGACACGGCTCCGCCGGTCCAGACACACGGCTCCGCCGACCAAGACACACGGCTCCGCCGATCCAGACACACGGCTCCGCCGGCCCAGACACACGGCTCCGCCGGTCCAGACACACGGCTCCGCCGGCCCAGACACACGGCTCCGCCGGCCCAGACACACGGCTCCGCCGACCCAGAGACACGGCTCCGCCGGTCCAGACACACGGCTCCGCCGGCCCAGACACACGGCTCCGCCGGCCCAGACACACGGCTCCGCCGGCCCAGACACACGGCTCCGCCGGCCCAGACACACGGCTCCGCCGACCCAGACACACGGCTCCGCTGACCCAGACACACGGCTCTGCCAGCCCAGGCGCACGGCGGCGACTTCAGCAGCTCCGAGGCCAGCAGGGTCGTTGTCGGACACTCGGTCGGGGACAGCCATCTCGATTGCCCCTCTGGTCGCGTATCGCTTTTGATTGGTGGACAAAACAAGATTTTCAAGTCCATCGTTACAGCATGTCGTGACGCCATTAATTGTGCTGTGATATTTGTCTGGGCTTGTATGCATCGGATGTAAAGAAGCTACCAAAACTACTTATTGAAAAAAGACAGTTCATGGTAAACCACATTACCATACGGGTTGACTTTCTTTTACACCCTGTTTTATCCGAGTTGTTATCTTCCCCATTCAGACGGCTATCTAGGTCCGCCTATGATAAAATTTGGTATGTGTGTGTGTGTGTGTGTGTGTGTGTGTGTATGTGATTGAGTTTGACCAGCCTGCCACCGTCCAGTGATAGCAGCTGTTTTGGTATGTGAATACAAGATATCATTGTAAAAAGCTTACAGTTTGATAAGTCTGATTATATCGATGTGTTTTACTGTGGACGTATCCAAAAAATCACATTCACGACGGCTTTCCCCTTTCTAATGTTCCTAGCATTGCCTATGCGAACCGTCCCCATGTATTCTAATGTAACTTATATACTTTCAGACGATAATATGAGCTATTGAAGCTACAGAAACCGATTTCAAGCAAATATAAAAACAGTTTGAAACATTTTTCATCCCAATTGTGACTCCCTGTAATCACCTACCAAATTATATGTACTGAAAGTACTTAGTTAACTTTCCATCGATTGGCTACTGATTAAAGTCAGTTAGATCAAAATCGGTCAATAAACGTTTTTTATTTTATTTGGAGCTATATAGAGCTATAAGCTATAGGTTTATATGGAGCTATAAAAGCACCAATGTTTGAAAGTCGTGTCGTCGCCCGATCGTGTCGCAAAGCGTTTCTACCGTTAGTCACCCCACGCGCCATTTCGTGGTGTTCAGGCGAAACTGTGCACAATATTATTTTAATTCACCAATGATCGACGGCTCGTTAATGTTTCAGCCAGTGAAGAAATGCCTGCTGGCAAAAGCGGTAGGAAGCAAAAGTCTGATAAATTCTCCATCTGGTCACACAGGCATCTGACTGAAGAATGCATTTAGAAAGCAGCTAGAACACTCAACTTTTAATATGGTTGTGCAATTTTTCGATCTCGACAATGTGCCTTTTATTTATGTTGCTCATATGATCGCATGCAAATATACATACACATCAACACTCATAATCTTATCGCATGCATGCATGACATGAGTCAGGTCCAGGTCTCTGTAGGTATCCTATGTTACGCTTCATATAAATGGCTAGACCATTTTACAAAGGATCGGTTTGAACCTTGAAACTGCAGTGTAGGAGCAGGTCATTCAATTTCGTTATCTGGTACGAAGTACCCTGGGCTACTAATATGATCAAAACATAGTTATCAATGAGATCAAGGCAGCCGTTTGATCAGGTTTCGGAATATCCAAGTTAATACATGCAATTTTAGTAAACGCCTTCATTTGCAGGAAAAATCAATTTTAAGACAATTAATGTTCTGAACAAGAATGTGCTACCAAGGAGTTGCACGTTGTCAGATACATCTACCACCCTCCATGGAGGGAAAGAGGGTACTTTTTTTGCACCCCTGAGTTTGACTCCCCCAACTGCTGAAGTGCCCGGGCAAACGGACTATCTCGCCACCATGCTGCCACAACTAGTACATCATGAATCGCCAGCGGTGCCTAAGTAATGTGAGCGACGTGCCATAGCCATGTGTTGGGCTCGGCAGTGGTGCTCTGTCGCTGGCACCACCGACCTGGGAGGCTGGTGTTGGGCTCGGCAGTGGTGCTCTGTCGCTGGTAAGACCGAACTGGGTGGCTGGTGTTGGGCTCGGCAGTGGTGCTCTGTCGCTGGTAAGACCGACCTGGGTGGCTGGTGTTGGGCTCGCCAGTGGTGCTCTGTCGCTGGTAAGACCGACCTGGGTGGCTGGTGTTGGGCTCGGCAGTGGTGCTCTGTCGCTGGCACCACCGACCTGGGAGGCTGGTGTTGGGCTCGGCAGTGGTGCTCTGTCGCTGGCACCACCGACCTGGGAGGCTGGTGTTGGGCTCGGCAGTGGTGCTCTGTCGCTGGTAAGACCGACCTGGGTGGCTGGTGTTGGGCTCGGCAGTGGTGCTCTGTCGCTGGTAAGACCGACCTGGGTGGCTGGTGTTGGGCTCGGCAGTGGTGCTCTGTCGCTGGTAAGACCGACCTGGGAGGCTGGTGTTGGGCTCGGCAGTGGTGCTCTGTCGCTGGCAAGACCGACCTGGGAGGCTGGTGTTGGGCTCGGCAGTGGTGCTCTGTCGCTGGTAAGACCGACCTGGGTGGCTGGTGTTGGGCTCGGCAGTGGTGCTCTGTCGCTGGTACGACCGACCTGGGTGGCTGGTGTTCGGCGAGCCTCGCTCCCGGTGAACCTCGTTCGTCCCGTGGATGTTGATGTGATGACTGCACCGTCGATCTCGTGGCGAATCAAATGGCTCGACTCGTGATTGATATGTGACTTTTCCGCCACACTCGGAAAGAAATCTCTCTCCCGTAATCTGTTAAATTTGATGGGTACTCAACTTTTGAGCGATTCGCCGCCGAATATTGGCGCAGGCTCTCACGTTGAGTGGCCTGCGGCACTTGATCGAGACGAGACTGGCCGTCCTGAAAGCGACCGCTGACGCCAGCTGGAGACTTGCCGCTCAGCTGGCGAGTGTTCTCCACGTGCTGCCAAGGAAGCTGACAGAGCACGAACAAGGCGTCACATGCTTGCCCTGAGAACGCTGTCGTGGATGCATGAGATGCTGAGGTGTGGCTTGTGGGCATCGTGGTACCATTGCGTACACGTACATGCCAAACATTATCCATGTGAGTTGCGCAAAGCACGCAAATAGTTAACCAGTCCCGTATGGGGGAGGGGGTCTCCAACCACCCTCTCAGGTTTTTCGAGGATAACGGACGAGCGGCGCGCGGCAGCGCGCCCAAATTTGGCATACCTTATCAAAAATCAATTTGACATGCTGATTCAAATTTGTTAGATCAGGTCATCTAGGGTCAACGAGTTAATAAAGGTCAAGTGAGGTCACCTCCAAACAAGTTCAACCAGTCGTCATGCTTTAACGGATGCAGATATTTTAATGAAACTTTCAGCGTTTGCTTATGTTTACGGATGCAACAAAACGTACGAGTGGAATGTTTCATTTTTTCGTTTTTGACTACATATAAGTTTTTGCGTATTAGCATAATTACAGTTCAAATACAGGATTCTGGCTAAAGTAAGCATTTGTATTAGGGCAAGTTGACTTCCAACAACGTTTCTCGGTCTGCTCTACCCATTGGAAAAGGAAAATTAAAGGAAAGGAACTTGAAAACTCAAAATGTTGAAATTTCAAAAACAATTGGGGCGGGCAGGGGGCAAAACAAATTATGGCACTGGTCGATTTCGCTGTCCTTTTCTCATTCCAAATATTTTTTTCTCATATATCCCCAAAATTAACTCCCCAGAGTCAAAAACATAATGTAAGTCGTGAAAGGTCGTGAAAATCTAGCCCCGCTGATGACGTCACTTTTGGAGGAAAATTATTTTAGCGGGTGGACCCAGACACTACTCATCGAACGCTTTCCGATGACATCTCTTTCGTTTTCGTGCGATGCTTAGTTTGGATTTTAGAGGGGGTCTTCAACCGCCCCCCCCCCCCCAAGACGGGGTGGGAGGATTTGACCGGAAAGACGGCGCGGGTTAAAAAACTTGTTCGGAAAACTTAAAGACGACACCCAATTTCTTCCCCAAAAAGCGGAACTGTATATAGATTGTGTTCTTCTTATCAGCTTGGATCTTACCATGAAAAATATTCTCCTGAATTCAATGCATTTAGGTACATAATTTGTGTACATAATATGTACATTTAGATACATAAATAAAGTTAAGTTTTCGAATCCTAGCTGCAGATCACGGATGTGAAATGAATTTGTTTAGCCATCGGGGGATACCCCGGGCCAATTGATCCTCTTCTTGCAGAGAACATCTTTCTATCATGCTACCTGTCATGCCTGTGTACAGCATTACCAAATGACTCACTCACCTCCCATCACATGTCTTAACTCCATAATATTTCGGGCCACACCAATAATGACAACTTATGCCAGCACTAGATGCACGCTAGAGTCCATCTTAATTTCATAAAATCTCACAAGTGTTCCACAGGAATGGTGCTCTTGGTGCTTTTCGAGGAAAATGTTTTCGTAAGCCGCCTTGCTCTGCACTTACATTGCATTCCACAAGTTTTCCATTGAACATCAATAGCACAAGTCATCTATATTTTTGGGAGAGAGCAGTTGGATCAGACTGGATTCGGTGAGATCCGACATCGTCAGAGTTTAATCTGATGAGTTCCGATGAAGTTCGGGCGCACAGTTAAATTTGGTGGAGCCTTGGGGAGCAGATGGTGTCTGTCAGCGTGCAATGGAATCCAGCTGGATACGGCTGAATCGACTGGCTCGGCCGGATCCGGCGGGTGTCGGTGATGTCCGACAGTGCTCAGTGGAATCCGGTCAGGTGGGTCTTGTTAGCGTGTGCTCGAGCAGGATTCAGAGTGGTCTACCTGGAGACGGTAGTGGACGGTTGGTGGTTTGATCTGGCCATATCCTAATCGTAGTCCGGCTGAACTCATTACGATTCAGAAGTTTAGAAGGGATTCAGTTGGTTGTAGTAGGGCTCGGCGGATGCATTGAGGTAAAGTGGGGTCAGCCCATGTTGAATGGGATGCGGTGTAATATTTTGGATAAAGTCGGATTTAGTGGGATAGTATTTATTAGGTAGATCTGTACCGGCGTTATGGCGGTCATGTAAGGCTTAGGCATGCCATGCCATGTATAATTAGGTTAGCTCACGATAGGCTGAGGTACGTCATCACCAGATTAGTTAGGTGTTTTTCAGAATCGGGTAGAATCGAGTTCCGCGAGGTCACACCAGGTCAGTTCAGGGCTGATCATGCTTGATCAGGAACAGTGCCTACAAGTAGATCCTTTTATGATACATTCCTGGCACAGCCCATGATGAAAAAAGCGAGCACGCTGATTAAGTACATTCATGTAGTGCAGCACTAGATGACGTCACTGCCCCATCTCACTGGTTAGATGACACTACGCTCAGGTTTGATCGAATTCCTGTCAAACGAATCGAGAAGTCTCCACGAGGAACACACCTGTAGTGGCTACTTTGCTCAAACACATATCTATACCATGCATATATCATGTACGCCACTTTGAAGACAATGGAATATGAAGCCATCCACCAGAGCCTCACTTTTACGATGCACATATCGAAAGTACACAAGAGTCGAAGCAACTGCGAGTGAAGAACACGCGTATTTTCCACAGAATCTCAACAGCATACATAGTAGCATCGAATACGCACTGGGGCCGAGTGACATTTGTTTCCCCATTTCCCGACATTTCCCATTTCCCGACCTTCTCATAGCGGTCCCCAGCGACAGAAAATGCACCGCAGAACTTTACATCAAAGTGAGCCACGCGAATGTTCTCATGCATTACACATTAGCACATTCTGAGCGACGCAAAAAGCACTCTCCGCGCAAAATGAAAGTAGGCTGCCCAGCTACCTTCGGAGGAAGCAACAACTATGCTTTAAACGCAAGGCAATCTTAGTTCAGAAGCATGGCGACGAAGACAGCTTAAACGGTACTTACTGAGAAAAGGCTTCCAGCTGTCACAACACAGGAAGTACGGTGTGAACCAACACAGGAAGTGCGATGTGAATCAACACAGGAAGTGCGATGTGAATCAACACAGGAAGTACGGTGGGCCAACACAGCAACACGACTGGCAAACGACAGCCAGGAGCATGGAATATTTGAACGGATGCCTTACTCTCTTATGCGCTGATGCAACTTTAAAGACCGAAATTGGCTATGTCGTGAAAGGACCAAACTGAGCACTCGAGTAGAATGACAAGGTATCATTTCCCACTGCAAAACAGTTGGTGTCGTGATCTCAAGAGATTCTGCTTCTTCAGGAAACGGACTTGCTACGCGTGTCTGGCTGAAATATAAGGAAAATTGTCCGGGTCAAACATAAAATATTTACTGCTATTTGCAGATCAAATGAAGAACATGTGCTCTTTGTTTTCGAGACATGTCATGCCAGATTATGTTTTATTCACACATCAGATGCCTGACATCGCACAGAGCACACTACAATCGGCGAATATTTGAAGCCTGAACACAACTTGGTGATACCCTCCCACGTAGCCTGCCTGCCTGTGAAAGCTCCGAAGGCAGCAAAACACCACCCTCGTGGGAAGATCTCGGACTGACTACATACTGATTGTATAACTTGAAGCCGGTCCTGAATAAAACGTCTCATGTTGGCGCAGTTAGCAATTGTAGCTGGTTTCTTGTGGGTTCTGCGTGGCTCCGTGCCGTTTCTCGGTACCATGCTGGATATGGAACATCTCGGGATAGTCAATATGGCATTAGCCAGCACTGCCTACTTCTGCATGCTTCAAGGCAATGTGCCGTAAAGCTCAAATAACTAAGTAGCCAAACTCGCTTGCGATGTGATTTCCAGTTTCGTTGCTGGCACTCGTAGTGATGATGAGCTCTACACGAAATATTATATGACATAATATATTTGTATCCATTGTTAGGAAGATCACCATTCTCATTTTATTATATAAATAGCTCACATGTTTTACATCGAGTAAGCGCACTCAGACCAAATTTAAGCCGTGTTAAATTAAATAAGATGTTAGAGGCTAAGACCGGGTTACAGGACAAGCACCATCAGATCAGCTACAATTCGTGTAGACCAGGTGACATTAGGTTAGGTCAGGATGGGCCAAGTCAACTCATGTCGGCACGTCCACCAATTTTTTCATCGGAATATCGATAATTTCCATTAACCTTTCACTGAACAATATCAGCCAGCTATGACTTGTTGAGTACCACATGCGTATGAAAACATATTTTAAAAATATTTCCCCACAAAAGTGGACGATGTCACCCAATATATCCTGACATTTTGTAATGCAGTTCGTGTGTGTTCACGGTTTCGTTAGATCCTTCCAAGAATACTATTTGAAGCTTACGATAAGCCTGTAAGGTGTAAGTTAGTTTTACGGCACAGCTCCTCAACATCAGTGGGTCTGTCTTGTCTGACATGTATGCATGCAAAACTGCATGTAGCAAGAGCCTATGGCTTGCATCGAAATTCCCGGGTATGTAGCGCAGATTAATGAAAGCAAATCTGGGAGCGTACAGCGAATGATTTATTTGAGAAGTTCCAGTTTTATTTTGACCACGGATAAATGGCGAACTTCACGTAACTATAGCCAGCTGTCCGTCTCCAAATCCATCGGTAATAGAGAAAAGAAATGAAGATGCTTTAGATTGAGCAAAAGTATCATGCACACCAAAACATAAATTTACGATATCGTGTTATATTTCTGGCGTGGATACATGGAATACTGGAAATACAATGACATTGCCACACACACCGCCTTGTTTCGCATGCATCCAGGCGCGCCTTTCCACGCAGAACATCCGATAATTGGTGCGTTGTCGCCCAGACTCCTGGCCAACGCGCGCGAAATGGGTAACGCGATATACCTATAGCAGGTCCAATTATTGCCCCTCGGTGGGCCCCTGCTGGCCCGTTGAGGGCCAGCAAGGGCAGACCCCGGCCCATGGATCGAGGCAGACCGCGGCCGACCATGTCGCCGAGTTACACCGCGGCACGACTGCTGTGTCGCCGAGTTACACCGCGCCACGGCAGCCATGTCGCCGAGTTACACCGCGCCACGACTGCTGTGTCGCCGAGTTACACCGCGCCACGGCAGCCATGTCGCCGAGTTACACCGCGCCACACCGCGCCACGGCTGCCATGTCGCCGAGTTACACCGCGCCACGACTGCTGTGTCGCCGAGTTACACCGCGCCACGGCAGCCATGTCGCCGAGTTACACCGCGCCACGGCAGCCATGTCGCCGAGTTACACCGCGCCACGACGGCTGTGTCGCCGAGTTACACCGCGCCACGGCAGCCATGTCGCCGAGTTACACCGCGCCACGGCAGCCATGTCGCCGAGTTACACCGCGCCACGGCAGCCATGTCGCCGATTAACCGCGCCAGATGTCGCCGAGTTACACCGCGCCACGGCAGCCATGTCGCCGAGTTACACCGCGCCACGACTGCTGTGTCGCCGAGTTACACCGCGCCACGGCAGCCATGTCGCCGAGTTACACCGCGCCACGACGGCTGTGTCGCCGAGTTACACCGCGCCACGACTGCCATGTCGCCGAGTTACACCGCGCCACGACGGCTGTGTCGCCGAGTTACACCGCGCCACGACGGCTGTGTCGCCGAGTTACACCGCGCCACGACTGCTGTGTCGCCGAGTTACACCGCGCCACGGCAGCCATGTCGCCGAGTTACACCGCGCCACGACGGCTGTGTCGCCGAGTTACACCGCGCCACGGCAGCCATGTCGCCGAGTTACACCGCGCCACGACGGCTGTGTCGCCGAGTTACACCCTCACGCAGCCATCCGCGCCACGGCAGCCATGTCGCCGAGTTACACCGCGCCACGACGGCTGTGTCGCCGAGTTACACCGCGCCACGACTGCTGTGTCGCCGAGTTACACCGCGCCACGGCAGCCATGTCGCCGAGTTACACCGCGCCACGACGCCTTGAAACTACCACCGGCCAAGCGTCCTCGCTGCCGCCGCCTCCGCCGCAGAGTTTCCCAACTTGCCTGCCTGATGAACGACAGCACCCATATCGGTCATTGCCGTCGAGAGCGAGCGACGGCCGCCGCCGGCGGCGGGGCCGGCGGCGGGGCCGGCGCCTCCGCGGCGCCCTCGCCAGCTGGGAGCGGTGCGGCGACGGTGCTCCGGCGGCGGCCCCGAGCCACGGCTCGGCACCGTGCACCAGACATGCCTCGCCTCGTCCTCACCAGCCGAGCGTGTGGCCGGCGCCGAGGGACGCGGTCCGTTGTTGGCTGTCGGCGGCGGAGGCCGGCCGGCCGACAGACACGACGCAACTAAATTGGAGGCGTCGTCGCCGGTTCCGCGCTGCGCTGTTGCACTCGGGAGAAGGCGGCCCGGCGGTAATTTCCATGTCGTCAGCGCGTTGGCGGAGAGGCCCAGGAGCCAGCGCACGACACACGCGTGGCGGCGGCAGGCAGCTGCTACAGCTCGTCTGAGGAGCCCGCAGTAGGGCACTCGGACATCCTAGAAGAATGGGACCGGCATCGCCATCGCCAAGCTGGTCTCCCGAAAACACAAATACCTAACTAGCCATCAGAATCCTGGGGCAGGCATTGCGACAGCTCCATTATTCACAGTACAGCACCATTACCATTGAACGGTGATGTTGTGCTTAATAAACCAACTTAAACAGTCGTGCCGACCGACCGACCGTGCGGGGTTAGCAGGGCGGTACTGTCAAGTGCGGAGGTAGGCGACTGGAAATGCTTCCCATGCGTCGTGCATGCCAGAGTAGCCTCTCTGTGGCGTAGCCAGATCGGTCGCACTTCACCCGCGAGCTGTACGGTGGTGCTGCAGTGCAGGAGCGGGTATTGTGGTGGGACACTGTGTGTGCCACCACGTGTTCCAGTATGTACTCAGGTTGCACTGCAGTGGGATATATTTAGGATTATGCCGCCTATTTACGTGGCTAGGCTGCTCGTGTTTCTACCTGCGCCATTGTAGGTACTTCCAGCACAGATGCGCCGGTTAATGGTTCCTCTGCTGTTCACTACCGTGGTTAATGGCTTCCTTCAGTGGCGACTCCTGCGGTTAATGGATTTCTGCGGTGCCGACAACTGTGCTTAATGGCTTCATCCTGTGCCGACTCCTGGGGTTAATGGCTTCCTCTGGCATCGACTCCTGGGCTTAATGGTTCCTTTCGGTTTCGACTCCTGAGGTTAATGGCTTCCTCTGGTATCAACTCCTACAGTTGCTGGTTACCTCCAGTGTCGACCCTTGGTATTAATGATTTCCTCCGGTGCCGACTCATGCAGTTAATGAGAGTTTTTGGTGCCGTCTTCTGTGGATAATGGCCACCGCGCTTAATGTCTTCCTCCGGTGCCAACTCCCACAATTAATGGCTGACTCCGGTTCCAACTTCTGCGATTAACGGCTGCCTCCTGTGTCGACTCCTGAGGTTAATAGTTTCCTCCGGTGCCGACCCCTGAGGTTCATGGCAGTCCCTGGTGCCGGCTTCTATGGTTAATGGCCGTCACCGGTGCCAATTCTCGCACCTAGCGGCCGCCTTCGGAGTCAGTTAATGGCTTCCTCCTTTTCCAACACCAGCGGTTAATGGCTGACTCTGCTGCGGACTTCTGCCGTTAATGGCTTCCTCCGGCCCCAGCTGAATTTCGTCGAGGGGATGAAATTCAGTTGGCCCGACCCAGGAAGCAGTATCACATTTGAATAAGCATGGGTGTAATGGACAGGGTAATTGATCGCAAAATGTTCCTTAGAAGGTGCATGTTTTGAACATGTTACAGATCTATGCAGCATTTGCTAAAACATCGGCCACTTCGCGGATTGGAACGCTGCCCAGATACCTCCTAGATTCGTCGTCAATGCCTGTCGTTGGTGATGCCATTCCCTCCCCCCCGTCAGCGAAGTAGGCCCTGCCTCTCGGAATGACAGAATAGTATACTTCGGGGTCGGATTTAGAATGCAAACCAATTCGTAGGGATTTGTTAAAATCCAAGCAGGACTTACACGATTCGGGCAATTGTCTTTGATCGCTTCAGCTGGAATCCACACTAATAGATAATATTTAAAGATCGGTCTCAAGGGTGAACACTGTTATCGTGAGCGAAAAGAACAAACACGGCTTCACTGGCGCGAGACTTGAACATTGGCAGCTAGTGCCAGTGGTATCATGGCACCAGACTGGGGCATTGGCAGCTAGTGCTAGTGGTATCATGGCGCCAGACTGGAGCATTGGCAGCTAGTGCCAGTGGTATCATGACACCAGACTGGAGCATTGGCAACTAGTGCTGGTGGTATCATGGCACCAGACTGGAGCATCAGCAGCTGGTACCAGTGGTATCATGGCGCCAGACTGGAGCATTGGCAGCTAGTGCCAGTGGTATCATGGCGCCAGACTGGAGCATTGGCAGCTAGTGCCAGTGGTATCATGGCGCCAGACTGGAGCATTGGCAGCTAGTGCCAGTGGTATCATGGCACCAGACTGGGGCATTGGCAGCTAGTGCCAGTGGTATCATGGCGCCAGACTGGGGCATTGGCAGCTAGTGCCAGTGGTATCATGGCGCCAGACTGGAGCATTGGCAGCTAGTGCCAGTGGTATCATGGCGCCAGACTGGGGCATTGGCAGCTAGTGCTAGTGGTATCATGACACCAGACTGGAGCATCAGCAGCTGGTACCAGTGGTATCATGGCGCCAGACTGGGGCATTGGCAGCTAGTGCCAGTGGTATCATGGCACCAGACTGGGGCATTGGCAGCTAGTGCCAGTGGTATCATGGCGCCAGACTGGGGCATTGACAGCTAGTGCCAGTGGTATCATGACACCAGACTGGAGCATCAGCAGCTGGTACCAGTGGTATCATGGCGCCAGACTGGAGCATTGGCAGCTAGTGCCAGTGGTATCATGGCGCCAGACTGGGGCATTGGCAGCTAGTGCCAGTGGTATCATGGCACCAGACTGGAGCATTAGCAGCTGGTACCAGTGGTATCATGACGCCAGACTGGGGCATGGCAGCTAGTGCCAGTGGCATCATGGCGCCAGACTGGAGCATTGGCAGCTAGTGCCAGTGGTATCATGACACCAGACTGGAGCATCAGCAGCTGGTACCAGTGGTATCATGGCGCCAGACTGGGGCATTGGCAGCTAGTGCCAGTGGTATCATGGCGCCAGACTGGGGCATTGGCAGCTAGTGCCAGTGGTATCATGGCGCCAGACTGGGGCATTGGCAGCTAGTGCCAGTGGTATCATGGCGCCAGACTGGGGCATTGGCAGCTAGTGCCAGTGGTATCATGGCGCCAGACTGGGGCATTGGCAGCTAGTGCCAGCACTGGCACCGCCAGGAATACCTTCGAACGAAGAATCCAACCGAAATTTGATTCGATTGTATTGTGGAGCAGGATCTTCTCCGATCATCTCTGCGACAACTCTGCTCCGAAAAGCACCCGTTCACGTCAGCAACCAGAAGATATTTAGAAGATGACATAATGGTCTTAAGGAGCAGATCTGTAGTGTCAGAGAGCCGTTTGCGCGAACCTCTTTCACAACACCTGGAGCAATGACTGTCCGAGGGGCACAGAAAGTAGTTAAACGAAACACTCTTGTCGATGCTCCCAAAGCGCTTGGAATGCAGCAGTAACTGAAACATTGTTCACAATATTTCAAGCTGTGAACTCATTGATGAAGATCTGCAAGCTTTCCCCTGGGCATAGTGCTTTGATATTTGAAAAGGTAGCGAACGTTATTTGAATTTTATCACTGCAAGCAATGCATTTGGTGATGGTGGCATTCCTGAAATTGTCACCGGTGTCGACAGATGAGGTCAGATACTCCATTGGCTTGGACATCTGAACAAAATGGAGGCGCTGCTGTTATAATACCTGGCCTGTAAGAGGCCACACCGGGGCCTGTAAAAGTGCCTCCGTAAAGGTCAGCAAAGAGACAATAAGTCTGCCACGTCGCTCTTAGAACGGCAAGCAGCCTCTAGATCTCTCAGCAGTAATAGAGACGCTTTGAGCTCCTTCAATGATAGACTTACCTAAGGTGCAAGATCCTGGGTTTCATATGCGTCCGGAATCCAGACTGCACCTCCGTCGGCTTCGCTAATTGATGGTCAGGCTACTTAATGTCTGCGGCTAGCTAACTGATGGCCAGACTACTTATTACCTGCGGCTCGCTTATTGACGGACGCTATGGAGAAGGAATTATTGTAAGGGAATTATGATGTCATGTCAACTCAACTAGTGTGTGGGGGAGGGGAGAGGATGCAATTCAACACCCCGTCCCTCATGCTTTTTTCTCATATATTTTGTCCATGGGGTTATCGTAGGCCCCTGGGACGATTCTCGGACTTGTAGATCTTTTTGACCTTCGTTTTTCCGGTATGCGACGTGAAAATTTGACGTCACACTATGAACTGATGTTTCTAATCTCCAATATGTCTGGATTGGGAAAACGTTCCTAGATCCGAGAACTGTTACGGGATGACAAAATACCATACTTGGACATAAATATACCAGTATCTTTTGGAACATGTCCAGAAGTATTTTTGACCAAAATGTTGTGAAATATTTTCAATTGTGAAGAAAACGATTTTCTCTCGATTTTTTTTAAACGTATATTTTTGAATTTTTATGTTTGATTTTACTCTGTTCTCACTAATAAATAGAGTGGGACCTTAACTCCAACAGTGTGACAGAAGTCCGCAAGCATGGCCTCGTGGCCACGGAGCGTCGACGATCGGGCGGGGGCGTCCAGCCGATGGGGCGGCCCACGTTAGACGGCTCGCCGCATTACGTCCAGCCGATGGGGCGGCCCACGTTAGACGGCTCGCCATCTCACGTCCAGCCGATGGGGCGGCCCACGTTAGACGGCTCGCCGCCTTACGTCCAGCCGATGGGGCGGCCCACGTTAGACGGCTCGCCGCCTCACGTCCAGCCGATGGGGCGGCCCACGTTAGACGGCTCGCCATCTCACGTCCAGCCGATGGGGCGGCCCACGTTAGACGGCTCGCCGCCATACGTCCAGCCGATGGGGCGGCCCACGTTAGACGGCTCGCCGCCTCACGTCCAGCCGATGGGGCGGCCCACGTTAGACGGCTCGCCGCCATACGTCCAGCCGATGGGGGTTGACGGCTGCCCCTCACGTCCAGCCGATGGGGCGGACGGCTCGCCTACGTCCAGCCGATGGGGCGGCCCACGTTAGACGGCTCGCCGCCATTCACGTCCAGCCGATGGGGCGGCCCACGTTAGACGGCTCGCCGCCTTACGCCGATGGGGCGGCGTTGACGGCTCGCCGCCTACTGCCTGGGGAGTCCTTTTTGCCGATGGGGCGGCCCACGTTAGACGGCTCGCCGCCTTATGTCCAGCCGATGGGGCGGCCCACGTTAGACGGCTCGCCGCCTTACGTCCAGCCGATGGGGCGGCCCACGTTAGACGGCTCGCCGCCTCACGTCCAGCCGATGGGGCGGCCCACGTTAGACGGCTCGCCGCCATACGTCCAGCCGATGGGGCGGCCCACGTTAGACGGCTCGCCGCCCTACGTCCAGCTGCTGGCCATTCGGCAAAGGATCCGGTGAGTTTGAACCGTCTGAATTCAGCTTCGCACAATCAAACATTGGGCGTTTTGACCTGTTGGAACCACTTTAACTTGATGACATACTATACAGTCTGGTATTTGCTCACGCTGATTTTCAAATTATAAAATTGTGAAGGTGCATTATCGAACCTCAAACATGGTAACATCTTGCATGACGTGCTATCCGAGTTTTCGTGGACCGTCACACTCGTCGAGTTTCCCCGCCTGAGCGGGTGGTAGCTTCTCGTTCGTCTCATCGCTTCGCAAGCCGAAATTGTATGCAAAATGTGTGTTAAATATGTGGTTAATCGTTCATGCGTGTTCGTTAAGATTCTGTATCTTGCCACCACAGAACATTTTAGGATATACGAAATCCTTCCACTTTTCACCAAGTTATGCAGATCAGTTTGTGATATGACATCATTTTTACGCCATCAAGCAGGACAAACTGCTAGTCAGACAAACATACCACTCTCAGGATCGTGTTCAGGCATCAAGGTAACCCCCTAGTCGGAGTTTAGGCAAACTCTGAGGGGGGTGAGATGTTATGAACCGTCGAAGTTAGCGTGGAATGACACCTAGGGCCAAGTTGGAAGCATCGACCCGGATGCACTATGCCGATGATGGCATCTCATTTATCCCTCAATGTATAGACTTCACGCTGCTATTAATATCATTAGCGATGCCGAACCAGTCATCCCGTTCACCGCGGAAGGAAAGCAAGATGGAAAGCTGCGGTTCCTGGTGTCTCCATCCGGGGAATGGCGCACGAACTTAAATTCTCAGTATGCCGAAGACCTGCGAATATAGACGAACTCTACATTACCACGCCGACAACAGCCAGACGACAATGTCGTCTGTCGTGATCAGGTTCTAACTCAGAGTGATGAGGATTTGTACTTCCCAGTTTTTACAGGAGGAACTCGAACACATCATTCACACATTGAGAAAGCCAAAGTTCCAGCTGGCTGACCTACTCTTCATACAAAGAAAACCACACTGCGTCGTCAACAGGAACAAGAAAGCACACAGCCGAGAGAACTTTGGGCGCCGCAACAAGGCAACACATAGAACGTGTTACAAACTGTGCTCGTCCTGCAAAGTCCAACGCTACAGCATACTGGCTGAGCAAAGCTAGGTCAGATGATGAAGTCCGAACATAAAAGTAAACATAAGAATAGGGACAACATAATTTATCAGATAACATGTGGCACATGTGAAGAAATGAAGTATGAAGGGACTGGTTGATGCTTGCAGATGCGGCTGAAAGCACATACGGCAGATCTACGAAATCGTAGGATGTCCAATGTCATAGGTTCATGGCGACAGAAACAGACACCTGCCTAACTGGGCATGGCCAACTATCCACGACAACCTCTTGTGTATGTACGACCTCTCACGAACCTCTCTGAGGCTCAGCGATGTGTGGTTGGGGCGGCACACGTTGCCACCGAGACCACTACAAACACATGGGATTGGTAAAGCCTCCAGTGGAACGGCTGAACACTACAGTACTGTTGCGGCGCGCGGACGGAGGATAAGCAAGCTTTAGTCACGCTTGCACTTTGTCATCTTGACAATATGCTACCGGATGTATTCCATTTCCGTGCATACGGTTGTCATGTATTGGGCCGACGGCTTCCTTATTAAAAGGCGGATTTTGGACGGAGGTACAACAAGCTAATTCGGTGATGTTGATAAACTACTTAGCAAATGATTGTGTATGGCCATCGCTTTTGCATGTTTTGAGGCGTCTTCCTGATGATGATAACGAAGTCAGAATGTCGGAAAACGTCCTTGAATTTGAGTTTTAGGGCACTATTTGACAGTTATATATGAAGTCCATCATCGTATTTTTGTAGTCACTCCGTTGCTCCGGCGATTTAATGTGGAAAAACGTTATCGCCGACACACGGGATTCATTTTTCGGAGAACTTGTCAAAGTTGTTCAAGGCTGCCGCACAACTGACTTGTATTGGTGTGTGACCGTGGAACACAAAATAATAAGTAAGAATGTGGAGCAATATCAGTCGACGGAGGGAAGAGTGGAGCAGGAGCGGATCCAGCATCTCCTTACGAGAGGGACACATACCTCATGTGTTCGTTCCGGTTTGAGATTTGCGTACAGGGACAATGCAAACCCTTTGTTCCGAAATGGGCGCGACCTTCCATTACTCCCTTGTGTCGGGCAGGACCTCAAGGGTGGATACAGGCGATGCTTTCGTGAGTAAAACTCAGCATTCAAGAAAAAAATGGCATGCAACGAAGAAAAAGGGCACATGACACGGTGTTACTATGTCCAGACCCAGTCAATCTATGGAAGTAACACATCCCAATGTGTGCATCGTGGCGTCAAAGGCTACCGTAGTGCCCACCGAGCACAGCCGAGGTGCCCGTCGGGTCTCCGTTCCGGGCCGTCCAGAGGCAAGCGGCAGCTTGGGCTCAGCTCCTGTCGGCGCGACCGCCGCCGTCCACGATGCGGGGGAGGCGGCGGCAGCGGGCCCGCGTCGGGTGCGGACGCCGTCGAGAAGCCGGCGGGGCGGCCGCACCATCGACGTGGACGGTCGACGTGGACGTTGGCCGGCGCGCGCCGCGCACTCGCCGCCGTCGCAGTGCCTCCGCAGTCGCGCCGCAGTGGCAGCCGGGCTCACGCGGCGAGGCTCGCGTCGGCCGGTCGTTCCGCCGGCTCCGTCGGCGGCGACTCGGCCCCGATTGCGCGCCGACAGTCGCCACGATTACGGCGGAACGACGGCCTTGACGACGCGGCCGGCCCGTGAGACCGGCGGCGTCCTCCAGCTCGGCTTCGCCGCCAGACATCTGAATGAACTCGATTATGCACGCTGCGAGGGCGGCCGCGCGGCGTCGCTTGATGCCCAAACGGCTCGAGATGACAGGTTGTTATTTGGCTTCCGAAGTTTGATTTAGGAAGGATTAAAGACATTTGTTTTAGTGTTGAAAGGAGTTATTCACGACATAGAATGAGTTCTCCTTACAATATGAAATGGAGCCGTAATGATTACTCTGCCTCAAGCAGTCTTACTATCAGCGCTACATGACCAGTAGCTGTTGATGTGCCCTTAAGCTCAAATAATCAGAAGTGGTCTTAACTGATTCAATTTTGGTTTCAAAATGGCCATAAAAACATTTGTCTGCCAGACAACTTGAAGTGTAATGAAGTAACTATATTCATGAACTATTCCAAGCTATAATCTGTGACCAAAAAGAACAAAAGCAGTCTTTATTTTGCCAACGGCGAATATAATCTAGGGAGTCTGTAGCATTTGTCTGACTTAACATTTCCTACACTTGAAAAGAAAGTTAACACAAACAGAGAGCTAAAAATAAAAAAATACAGAGAGTTAAAGCCCATCTATTCATCCCACGCTGCTTTCTAGAACGAATGGACCTTTTTAACATGTTGGCTTCGTTCACCTTAAATCCAGTTAATATTTGCTTCAACATCCATCCTCCCCATTGCACCTGTTCCATTCGGAGGTACTACACCGATAGCGAAAAAAAAACATCGATAGAGGGAGACAGGAAATTCGCATGTAGTTTTGAACGGCGATTGAAGGTCATAGAAGCATTGTTTGTCTACATGCAGAATGCAGTGGTTGGTAAAGTGACACATTCCTCGAACTCCTTACAAAAAATGGCAAAATGTTAAATGCGGTTTTTTTCTCTGAGTTTCCTCATTTGACTGAAAATTAACATCCCAAAACACAGCTGATGCTGTTGGGCAGCCCACAAAATCTGCGTGCCTTACCGGATATCACGGTGAAATTTAGCGATCACGATCTACCCACCATTTCGGAATGTAAAAATCTAGGTCTTATTTGCGATCGATCGCTGAGTTGGGACTCGCACGTCCCAGAAGTGACTCGGCGTTGTTTTGGAGTTCTGAGTGATCTATCGCATCTAAGGGGACACCTTGCACCTGCTGTCATCTCCGCGCTGGTCAATGCTCTGGTCTTCTCGCAGATCCGCTACTGTATTTCTGTGTATGGTAACGGAACAAACAAGAGCCTATCTCGCATTAAAAAATTGTGAACTACTTTAGTAAAACAAGTTTCGGCCGTAAAAACCTCGACCATGTTTCGGATCCGCTGAGGAGGCTGGACTGGCTCTGTGCGGAGAACCTGGCCGGATACCACACCCTGTGCCTCACGCACAAGGTGCGCCGTCATGGTGAGCCAGAGTCACTGACTCATGATCTCACCACCGTGTCGGAAATTCGTGACTGAACCACTCGTCAGGACTATCACTTGCGTATCCCCCGATCGCGCACTGAGATGGGGAAGAGGCGATTTGGCTTCAGAGCACCACTCGTGTATTTGCCACCCGAGCTGATGCGGCTTCCCGTGGCGACCTTTGGTCACCACCTACGGAAACACCTGTTGAACGTTCCGTACCGCCAGTGCCGGACTGATTTGCTGGTCGCCCTGGTATTGTATTTTTGTATTCTTCTCAGTATTTTTTACATACATATCCTATTTTATTATGATATTCATAACTACTGGCCGAACTGTTAAGCGATCTTGACCTTTTGTGCTGTGCTGTTATATTTAATTAACGCGAGGTTGTAATATCCACAAGTCCATTGTGGATTACCTCAATACATATCTGTATGTCTGTTTGTCTGTCTGTCTGTCTGTCGATGCAAATATCGCCCTTCATTTTTTAACTGAATTTTTTAGCTTCACGATCCCCGGAAGTCTGTTAAAAGTTAGGCCAAACAACAAAAATCGAAGAACGTGTATTGCTTTGCAGCGCAATGAAAGAAGATTTCGTGACGCGTGGCTGGTGTTTGAAGCTGCATCGACACAATGCCTGGCCTTTGACCGACACGTGCACACGCCCCTCCCTCCACAGCTCCAACAACTGGTCCAACAGCCGTGCGCGTGTGTCTGCCGGCAGGCCTGCTGTACGAGGGGCCGCGCTTCGTGACGGAGCCGCCGGGCGTGGTGCGGTTCACCAACACGTCCGGCGCCAGACTCGACTGCACCGCCAGCGGCACGCGGCCGCTCGAGGTCAGGTGGACGCTCGACTCCGGCGACCCGGTGGCGTACGTGCCCAGAGTCAGGTGAGCTCCGCCAGCGCCGACGCCGTCGCCGGCTACCGCAGTTTCGCCGTGTGACGGGGTGTAATGCTCGCCGGAGAGGCTGCCTGCTGCCTGGCTCCCTGCAGCTGCGTGGCACGGACACCTGTCGACTGGGTCTCCCGGTGAACTCCACGGATATTCACTGTTCAGGCCAATGATATGCAGGCACAGGCGGTCGTGCGACGCGCATGATTACGTGCGCCGACAGTGGCACCATTGCCAAGACTCGCTTGCCAGTTAGCTGAGGTAAACTAAATCAGAACCATAAAATATGAGTACCAGGTATGCAATGCCGTTTAAAAACATATCACCGTCATTTCACGACTGTCAACTGCAAGACCTTAAAAAATACATTGCGACAAAGCAAGCCGTTCAGAGTGCTCTATGGTGGTGTGTATCTACCGAGAACAGCCCCAGGGACTTGTGGAGCTGAGCTTGCGCCTCCGACCTGGATCCCGTCCGATGGCGGGTCATGTCACGTGACCACTTAGCCAGACACGCCACATGTCACACATTGCAGTGCTGAATGGAGTAAACCTTCCATATTTCTGTCTGCTTAACTATTTACCAATATGAACGGCTGTTGGGGGCGCCGTACGAATGAGAACCGGTGACTCGTTACAGGGTCCCGTGCTGCAAGCTCATCAGTCTTACTAGCATACGGCAACGCCAGCATCGGGCATCACACTGGTGTAGGCAACACGTACAACTCGCAAGTGCTCTCTCGTGGTAATTCGTGGTAGCTCAGGCAGACTGATGTAGAACCAGTGTAGGTGCCCAACGGGGCATGCCGTGGGAGGGCGGGAAGTGTCGCCAACAAGGTCCTCACTTGAAGACAATAGTGATATTATGAGCAGACATTTTGACAGGAAATCTGGATGGCATGACAGTTATCAGAGGAGTAATGCAATTTTGAGTGAAGAATGCTCGCACCTTTAGTTCGCCTAGCGATAGGTAAAAGTGGCAGTTATAAAAGCGTGACTGTAAACAAAGTTATGGTAGTGCACTCTTAGTTCTCATTGTTCGTTCTCAATGCACTATAAGATTACGGTCTCTTTGTACTGACTGTGCACGGCCTGGCTGTACACGCTGTTGTCTAGAGCCCTGTTTTGACGCGACCGACCCTGTCGGGGGAGCAGTCGGGTGTGGGGCTGCGTCCGTGGGCGTCTATGGTGCTATAACCACAAACCACGGTCCGCGCTCGACCCATGCGACACAAGCACAACACCTCCCTTCCAAGGTCGCGGTGAGGCCATTGCCAAGTCCCAGACTATGTTATGTGCCAACAACCGCTCGACTTTCGGCACAGTTGGAAGTGGAGCGCGAGTCCGCGGCCGTCTGTGGTATCATAACCATAAACGACGGCCCGCCCTCCACACATGCGACACACGCACAAGCATTAGGTCACGTCACTTTTGTTGTTTCTTATGGGAGAACGTCCCTTATATATATATATATATATGTATATATATACATGCATATATATATATATATATATACATGCATATACATATGTATGTATATGTATATATATGTATATATACATATATATTTATTTATACAAATTTACACATGTTTCGACATATCTCGCCAATATGCATGATGCACATGAACATCCCGTAACCCGCCCATCTGCATTACTATTCTTCTTTCTCGCTTTCTGCCTTTTCTTCCTATGCGACCAAAATGCTTCGGGTTTCCATTACAGCTTACGGCTAATGTTGGTTGACAGGTGTTTGCGATTCCTTGCATTGCTGTGCCGTCTATATGTTGCCATTTTGTGAGATACGAGGTGAGATGTTTGCTCTGAAGCCTGTTTTGGTAGGAGGAGGGGCGGATTACGTCTTCTGTGGTTTTCGCCTGCCGTTATCTGTAGTTTCCACCCGCCGTTCTCCGTTTTAGCCTGCCGTCCCGCGTCTCAAGTGGGGGCGGAACTTGAATATTTTCCCAATGGTGGATCCAAGAGATGACCAGAGGAATTCGGGGCATGCCTGATTCGAATCACTACAAGCAATGACACGATGAGGGCAACACTTTGCCAACTGTGGATCAAGGAGTAAGTGGGGTGAATTCAGAACAAACGAGTGTTATAAATCACACACACTGGCGGGGCCAGGGATTTCCTCAATGACCAATAATTATGGTAGTCGTTCCATACAGGCTTTAGAACCCCCTCCCCTCCAACGACATTATCTGGTAACGCCTTTGGACACACTTCTCAGAGTAGATATTGGCATACGTAAGAACGGCAAAATAATATTTATTCACGGCATTGACTGCGAATAAGTACCAAAGACGAAATGATACCCTCCTCTCCATGTGCTCCTGGCTGTTTTCATGTCCATACATGAATATTGCATGGCCCTTTGGATCATTAACAGTGATTGATATTCAACCCCACATAATGCTGCCGGTGTAAAATACAAACGTAGTTCCAAATGGCTTTGACCAATCACCCCCCACAATTTTTACCTTCTAACTTTGCCATTGCGAAAATATATATTAACAGAAATGTGTAGAGGAGACCAGCACAATTCGTGTCAGTTGTTCCGTTTTGAGATGAGCCACATAGCAATATCTTATGTGGGGTGAAATTCGTCCCCTACAAATTTAGGTCGAAAAGAGCCCAAGGGTAATAGGCTAATAGTTATGAACAGCTATATTTCTGTTGGTATGCGGAACAACTGTTCACATTTTTCGATGCGGTTAGTTGTGTTTTTGCTTCTGGCAGAAAGCATGTCCAAAATGATAAAACACGCCTCTTATTACGCCTAAAAATGCACCTCTCACCTCTAAAACACGCCTCTCATTAAACTGATGTGATAATCGTACAGCGCTAAAATACATGTTCACCTGGTTGGATATGCTCAGAGCAAAGGAGCACGCATGTCCATTATGTTGACTTTAAAAAGCAATCTCTTTGTACATGCGACCCTTATGGTAATTTTACCTCGCATAGCCCAGAGGAAAGTAGATTTGTTGCTTTAGAAACTTCATTCAAAGCATTTTGTACAAAAGCCTAATTCCGTCTTTCACTCGCAAAAGCCTGTTTCCTCCCCTTGAATCGAGCCCATTGGTGATTGAGTTTGTCACTGTGATACTTTCAGAAAGCTACAATCGAGTAATCACAAAAAGATCCCCCTGCGGCTGACCGCACCCAGTATACTGGTCGGCTCCGACAGATTCAATATTGCTGCCATATATTCTCCAAAATACGGGCAGGGTTAGGCAGGGCCCTGCCCAAACAAATTAAGTGGTGGACGTACCTTCTCTGTGCCGCTCGTGGTTTTCGTGCCACTGGGGACATGCTCCCGAGTCGGGAGGCAGGCGGATGCCATTACCCAGTGGAATAGTCTTTGCCGGCCGGCACGGAGCTAGCGAGCGCAGCTCAGCAGTCAGACAGCGTCAGCCTCCGCATTCAGCTGCCGGCCACTCTCAATTTGTTCCCAGTGATCGGCTCAATGGAAGTGGTGGTGAGCGCACGAGAGGGCGAGGTGGACTGAGAGTCTAACAGCAGCAGACACTGTTGGATGAAGCTGGCGCAACTGGAGGCCAAATGTCCGCACACAGAAGAGGGATCGATGCCGCTCTCTTGAGAAGTGGCTTTATGCGTTCCTCGGCGAGGGTGTATCTTCGGACAGTTTCAACACTACATCGTCCTTCCGTTAGTGCGTTCGCGTTGCCCCATGTGTTCGCCACTCTCGATGATGATATAAATAATGCCAAACTGAAAACCGGGTGTCAATCGAAGCTGTGTAGGACACTTCCGATTAGGCACAACTAAATAACAACGTATCTAAAATTATAACACGGGAATCCGTGATAAAACTCGCATTTCAGCAAGCGTGGTAAACTAAATGTAATGGAGGAAATAACAGTGTTCAAACAAAAGTTTACGACATAACATTAGCAATATTACCAAAGCAGTCGCGAGAAATCATCACCGTCATGACACATCATTATACACATCCACAACATCACCTCACAAATCCATTGTTCCTCCAATAAAGCTTTCTCCAATAAATAAAACTCCGCTCCCAATATGCTGATCCATCTGTTTTCCGGTTGCCGGATCCAAAACATATTTTCATTCTAAACACCTTTTTAGCCCAACTTTGTGCAAATATTCGATCTCGCGGTCAGGTCCGTTCAAGTGTTCACTCACAGGAAGTCTTCTCTCCTCTTCCACACCGAATAGACAAGTTATTTTGAGCCCTGACATACAAATTGATGTGAGAAAATGCATGCCATATTTTGTGCGCTGTCGCAACGTTTTTCGGTCCGCTCTATCCATCAGAAAGGGAAAATAGAATAAGACTTGAAAACTCAAAATTTTCAAATTTCAAAAAAGGTGGCAAAAATGTTATGGTCCTGGTCTACTTCGCTGTCCTTTTCTGCTCTAAAAATATTTTGTTGTTTTTTTCCTTCTCAAATATCCACCAAAATGAACTCCCCAGAGCCGAAAACATCATATATCATGAAATTATAGGCCCCCTAGCGATGCCACTTTTGGTGGAATTTTTTTTTGGGGCGGAGTCGGACCCTACTCGTGGAGCGCTTTCTTATGACACCTCTCGTTTTCGTACGACGCTTAGTTTTGATATTAGAGGGCGTTCCTATCCCCCACCCCCGAGACGGGGTGTGAGGATCTGACCGGAGATAACACTGGCTCATTATTATGATCATTATTTATTAGTACGTATACGTATGCATACATAAACACACATGTATATATGTATATACATATATGTATATATATACATGTATGTACATATATATGTGTGTTTATGTATGCATATATATATATATATATATATATATTGGTATTTTACCATCCTGCATAACCTCTGGCATTGCACACAATATGCAAGGTTTGTAACCACATAGTTCATCTTTTGGCATCTTCCCTTTATAGGTTTAACTCAGATGGGCCCTTGTGGCTCGTATTAATAGATCAAAATTGCGTTATGACTCTTGGGCTTGAAATAAAAAGAGCACACACACTTGGTCAAACATGCCAGAAGTACTGTCCCTTTACCTCGAAGTTTTCGATGCACTCTTCCGTCTACTAAGGAACAATATGTTCCAACCACACCGTGTTCCTTGGCCTGATTGGTCCTCATTTGTCCATCGCCCCGGTGCGGTGGCAAAAACTTATCTTTGCTCCACCAGAGATGTTCACATCCAGGTATGCACCACTGCATCTACACGCGCGTAGGGATACACATCAAGAACAAAACAACACTTGTACCAATATTTATAGACCTCCGTACTTCAACGACCGTATTTCACACTTCTTATCAACTCCCCGGTGCCAAAAAATAGCTAATGAATAGAGATCACCCAAGAAATTGGGAACCTCCTAACATCCGCACAAATGTGAACTATGAAAACCAGAGCATAACCCTCGCACGGCTGGTGGTCTGAGCCACCTTCGCCAGGGTGGGGGGTAGATACCTACCCCCAGGTATCTTACGAACCAAGCAAGTTAGAACGAATCTGAAAGCTGCATCGGATAGCTCGAACAAATTTCAGTCGAAAGTACTTCGGTAGTTTTTACGCTAGGATTTGAACTTAACCCTCGCACAGCTGAGGGGGGTAGATACCTATCCCACCAGTTTTCCCGCGACAGCGGGAAAACGGGCGCGCGGCAGGACGCTGAAATTCGACATACCTTACAATCAGCTATTTTTACATCTTCTAAAAAAATTCAAACCAAAAACTCAACATAATTTTTTTTTAATTTTGGATTTTCAAAACTTTGGATTTTTTAAATTTTGAATTTTGAATTTTGAAATAGGCATACGAACCAGAAATATGACGTTCTAAGTCAACTTAGCATTATACAAAAGTCCATAGTTTGTCTGCAATGTTGATGTTAGTTTAGATAAAGCTGCAATGTGCAAAAAATGACGTCATCAAAAAATCAAAATTCGAAAATTCTGAAATTGTACGTTTTGGCGCTCAGACAAGAGAAGTAAACCCTGAAAGTGTTATTGCAATATCTGTATTATTGAAGGCACGGCGACTACTTAAATATTGTTGGAGGTGACCTCACTTGACCCGCGATAACTCGGTGACCTTTGATGACCCGACCATATTTTTAAAAAAAGAACATGTAAAAATAGCTAATGGTAAGGTATGCCAAATTTGAGCGCGCTGCCGCTCGCCGTTTCCCCGCTATCGCGGGAAAACCTGAGGGGGGTAGGGAAACTAACCCCCCCCCCAGTCGTGCGAGGGATAATTGTATCACCGTCGCCATTATTGCCTTCGTTCATTTTTCTACTATTTCTTACATACTATTTCCTACTATAATAATACCATAGAACTAGTACTTTTCTGATAAGTACGAACCAGTATATCTCGGCTCCACCGGAGCCGAGATTGCGTCGTAAACAGCGTAAATGTGTTCCTGCTTTTTCTCAGACGGGAAACATAATCGTACTTTTTGCAGAATATGCCATACACGACCTTGGAAGATTTGCAGCCTATAGTAGATCTCTCTACTTTCTTTCCACATATAAAAAATGGTTTAAGAACATGTTAGTTTAGTTGCTCACGAAAGGATAGATATCGTACTCAATGTTTTGAATGAGTACAGATTTTTGGCACTCAGAACCTATATTTTGCGGATTTATGTCATGGACCAGGTTCCTCAATATTCATGCGTAACTATATCAAAGGATCGTGAGAAGTAATGCAAGTCTCAAGTTTTATCAAGTTGCAGGTACCGTGAGAATAGATGCTGGACTTATCGTCCATTTTTCCAACGGCGTCCGGCCGCCATTGCTGTGCAGTCTGTGTGGAGTTGCTCAGCTGTAGCTTCACAGTGACTGCAGTCCGAAGTGTGCAGATAATTATGGAATTATGAAAAAAAGTAAGTCGAATTGGATGGCATCATCTTCCTTCGAAAATTGTCCACGGCTCCCTCCTATGTTTCCTTGCATCACAGATCTGGTCAACTGCAGGGCGGCATTTTAGAAAGTTCAGAATATTGCGCATTTAGCGGCTACTAATAACTTGCGCAACGATAGCTACACTGAAACTTTGCGATGTTGTGCAATCATGTTTTATTGGGCTCAAAGGTATTAAACACCGTCTTCATTGGGGCATAAACGTGTTCGGCAAACAACATAGGCGACTTTCCGTGTGTTCCCCGAACCAAACAGCGGTGTTCGGAATACGGCACGTTTATCGGCTCCTGTGAAAGCTAGCAGCGAAGTGTGTACTGAATTCCGAACATGGGGCTAATAAACATTTAAATAAACATTTTGTGTGGTCTAATTTGAATATGGCAAAGGAGAACGTCTGCTATTCTCAGAGAATATATAGGTTTCTCGCATTTTTTCTTAGTGTGCATGCCTGAACGTCCTCACACATGAAGCGAATTACGAAACAATTCCTCTCACAATTTTGTGCTTGACGTTGAGTCCCGTAAATTACCCTTCTTGTCTCGTTATGCACCAATTTGTCCGCTAGGTTTTCTCCCCTTCTGCAGGCTAGCAGAGGGTCGGCTGAGAAATGTTTTTTTTGTAGGTTTTCTGATCGTGGTAAGATGCAGCATTTGTTCCTCAGCATCCGCCATACGGGGAGATATCCGAAAAAAGTAATGACCATTGGGACTCTCTTGACCTTAGACTAGCGGTCAGCCCCTTTCACAGTAATGAATCTCGGTCAATTTGTGTGACCTTGCGCATCTGCATATCGAATACCTTGAACGGGTACCCCTTTGTAATTAGCGGTCTCTGCTTATGTTTACGTTGCGTACGAGTTGTGAGTGCTGCAAATCAGTTTGGCACGGATTACCAGTCCGGATGGTTCGGATCATACCGGTATGGTTTTTATTGTTAGGTTTTGAGAACACTTCCGTTGCAATTTTACTGTTGTGTAGACGAATGTAGACATACAGAAAAGCAATGTTCTCATCAGAGTGCCTCAAATCGACTTTGATCTTCGGGTGAATGGTGTTAGCCACTAGATGGAACCGTTTTAGCTCATCTGTGTCTCCGGCAAATGTACATAGTATGTTTTCGATCAACCTATACAAGTCAATGGTTTGACCCGTGTGGTGGCTAGTGAAGTTGTTTCCCAACTGCCATTGTATGTGCAGGCGTAACTCTTCCCTAGACGTGATCCTATTACGGTGCCGTCGGTTTGGATACAATGGGTTGTTTTGTTTAGCCTGAAATTGCTGCCTGCAAGAACAATTGCATGTTATTGGGGTCTCATCTTGGAATTTCATCGTATTTTTGTTGGCATGGTTGGGGGTCTATCTAGCTTTGGAATGCTTGAATACACATTTTTCACATCCATGCAGAATATTTGAATGCTGACTGGTTTGCAAGAAAGTTCCCTGCTCGTCGTAAGTTTGGAAGGAGATTTGTTGAGACGTGGATATAAGTCTGTTGGGATTCCATATGCACATCAAGCAAGCTTTCTGCTTCTTCCGCGATTTTTTAGCTTACGTGATTTATGCTACACACTACACGCTCTGCTACACACTCTTATCGGATATACCGGTTTGCTAGTCTTTGGATTTTTCTGTAGGCATCCCGACTTTGGCTTTGCTGGCAATATATATGCCTGGATATCAGAGACCAGAAACTCATTGTCGGTAAAAAGAGCTCAACGTATATCAACGGCTAAAAGGGTCCAAATGGCCATTACTTTTTCTTATCCATCTCCCAAACATCCGACGGATATTGTGCGACAAGCATCGCATATCACAGCGATCAGAAAACCTACAAACACTTTTCCCAGCCGACTCTATGGTAGCCTACAGAAAAGGAACAAACCTAGCGGATAAATTGGTGCATGGCAAGATAAGACAAGGCGATGCACGGGACTCAACGTCAGGTACACAATGTTTGAAAGAATTGTTGTGTGCCGCGTCAAGTGTGAGGAAATTGAACCATGTGGAAGGCAAGTTGAGAGACCTACTATAGGCTGCATGTCTTCTAATGTCGTGTAATAGGTGTTCTGCAAAACGTGTGATGATTAAACAAAATAATCCGAGTTCTTGTTGAGGAGGCTTTATGAGCCAGCGTCCTATTGCTAAGCAGAGTTGTTGCTCGAACCCGGCCCCACCACCCGATCCATGGACACTATATGACCAACGCAGTCGATGCGCCCCTAAACCCAAATATCCAATCAACCACCCGATCCATGAATTCCAGTTCAACGGCAGAATTTTTATTGAAAGCTTAACGTGCCGTCAATGCCGCCCGGTAGCTCGTCCCCGGGCTTATCGGGCCAGCTTCCATGTGACCCTCCCAGCTGGGGTTAAATACGAGCGCGCGAAGTGACTGGAACCCTGCGTTGCCAGGACAGGGGAGACCAACGCAGGCCAGCGCTCCAACGAACTGAGCTACCGGGGGAGTTACTGAGCTATAATGTTTGTTATCTTATACAAATATGGGACAAATTGTATGCCAGGGTCCAAGATCATCTGTCCATTCGGTGGAGAGGAAGTAGCTTTCCATAAGGAAACACTTTAAAGGACTGGACCACGAGATCGAAAATTTCTGCATAGTCGGGCTAGGGAGTGTTTGGAAAGAAAATGTGTTCATAGACGGCAAGGGGAAAACAGGTGGATCTGCATATTTGGAACAGTGTCGAAAGCAGGGGGACAAAGTCGGAGAGAAAAGGATTTAGAAGGTGCTAGATATGGTGCTACGGTAATGGCACCACTTTTAGCTTGAACAATCTATCCTCTTTTGCATTTATTTTGCTACCTGTGTTGGCATGTGATAGTTTTATCATGTATTCGTCTGTTAGATTATTATGTGCGTTATTAATAAATTTTGCCTAATCGAAGGAGTACTAGACAGCTTTGATTGACATGCGGTTTTCGGCTTGGCATGATGGATTTTATTATGAAGTGTGACGATCGCATCTAGGTACTAATCACATGGCACAACGCGAATGCCCTGACGAAAGTATGGCATAGTGCTGTAAATGTCTGCAGATTTAATACATACATATATATATATATATATATATATATATATATATATATATATATATATATATATATATATATTATATATATATTTTTTATATATTGTATATATATGTTATGCATATACGTACATTTTGTTCAAGCTGATCGCATATCTCGTATTGATTGCTTTCTTTTGCTTTCTTTTAAGTTCCATAACTGTTCGTTTTCCTTCTTCGTTTAGATGGTAAATTAGATCACCGATTATAGTAATTTTATTACGCGACGTTTCGGCCTAATATAAGGCATTCTCAAGCGTTTAATCAGAAAGGTAGCGAACTATACAAGTGCATCGTTCACACTGCTTAATATTCTAAATAATTTTCATGGTACATACCTACGAAATGTGCTTTCACTGATGCAGATATGTACCAGTCACGGATATCGGATATTATATAATTGTGCTGATTTTGCCTTTTCACTTGCAGCCCTGGTTGACCTTACTTTAGCCAGCAACTGCCTAAGTTGGCTGTACTGCAATTTTTTATGCCATGATCTAGAAGGGAGGCATATATTGGCATGCCAACCCTCAATATTTTAGTAGAATAGCCTAGTGCTGCAACCAGGTCTTAGTATGTTGGTTGTCGCTCTCTCCAAAATGAATGACCATTCAATTGAAACAATAGGGCTTCTACGTTTGCAGCGAGAAATCCGCCGAGAGGATCGGCCTCTATCGGTGCTCAGACCTCGTTTATATTGATTGTCACACTACTGAAATTGTAGATGCTCTGAAGTTTTACCAAGAGTTCAGTTCAGTGTATCCTGTTGGCTACTTTGTGGGAAAAGATAACGATGCAATTGCTGGGTCAGATTAAGAATCATAGTAAGACAAGACAATCACACAAAACTACGGGTTTCCCTGAAATTCAATGATGGGATGGGAGCATGGCCCACATTCCACTGGAATTCTCCCAAGGGTCGGTCACTAGGCACCAATATCTCCAATTTCTCCAATTAGTTTCATTCGTGTGGGAAAATAGCCGCACCGATGTTCACTTGAAAAGCAGTCGAGAGGGACAGGAACGTGCCGAGTTTACTGCACCGCGAAACCTCCGCATGGTAAAGCAATCGCTGTACGATATCGCAGCTCATAAATTGCCAAACATGAGCCGTCCTTGTCACGTACCGTGCGCCACATGGCGTGCGCCACATGACGTGCGCCACATACCGTGTGCCACATACCGTGCGCCACATACCGTGCGCCACATACCGTGCGCCACATGACGTGCGCCACATGACGTGCGTAACATGACGTGCGTCACATGACGTGCGTCACATGACGTACATAACATGACGTGCGTCACATGACGTCCGTCACATGACGTGTGTTACATGACGTGCGCTACATGACGTGCGTCACATGAAGTCCGTCACATGACGTGCGCCACATGAAATTTGTCCAAGGAATCACCGCGTGCAGAAACTATAGGATGCAGGGGTACATATGCCTTGTGGCTTTTAAGTAGGCTAAACAGCTTCGCTGTCCGTAAAGATGTGGGTTTTGTGAACTCTGGCGGACTACATCCAGTGTTAATTCCATTCCATTTTACGTTGCAAGATGAGCGTATGGTTATTTTTACACTGTTTTCTTACGCATGCTTTCTGGTTTTTAATAAGATGCACAAGCAGATTGACTACAATTGAATGAACTTATTTCATCTCAGCTGAGTTCCTAAGTTTGACTCAGCAACTGAAGAAGCCCAGTGGGCGACATATATCCTCTTCACTGTACCTAATACTTCTGATCATCCCTTCAAATTACGTTGACCATAAAGTTAGAAGCGGATTAGCTGAAACGATATTGCTCATTTTGGCACCGCGAACGCCTATCACTTGCGAAAAGAACGTTTGAGCACGATTTATTTCTCCAAATTTGAAAAGATGCGCGAGCTGGCAACTATAGCCGCCGGCGCCGAGCAAAACAGAGCGTCACGGGTCGTGACGCTCCAGGGAACGTCAGTGCCACCCTCACCGCTGGCACACGACCCTGCAGGGCTGCCAACTGTGACGCGAGGGCTGCCAGATGCGACCTGAGCGCTTCCAGATATGAAGTGTTTCACGGGATTAGATGTGATGCCGATGACCGGTACGCCGTCGAGTCCCCACGCGGAAAACCGCACCCCGGTGCGTGTGCGACGACGACCGGATAGTACCAATCACATGGCCCCGAACGGGACATCACGTTTGTTTTTGGGTGCTTCGGTACTGCACGTGTATGCCTTCGTTGGGTGTCATGTTGCTGTCCTGGCGAAACCGTGATTTAAGTAGATGGCAACCATTTTGAGGTATTCATGGATGTACGACAACCACGCGATCACTTCCCAGCATTCGCCGAGATTGAGCCGGAGAGTGAACAACTTCTTCACACCGCGAGTCGTGCCGGCTTTTGCGTGCGAATACACTGACAGTGGAACTGTGGCTCAACGGAGCTGCATGCTATGAAGCGAGGTATCGGCGGAGAGAACTGATTACATCTGGCATCGGCAGGAAAATTGAGCCACCTGCCACACGCCCGGGAGGCATTGTCTGCCTGTCGGGTAGTCTGAGATTGAGAGCCATTCCTGCTTTACGCTCGGGAGGTGTTGTCTGCCTGTGGGCTATGTCTGGGATTGAGCCACCTGCCACACGCTCGGGAGGTGTTGTCTGCCTGTCGGCTATGTCTGGGATTGAGCCACCTGCCACACGCTCGGGAGGTGTTGTCTGCCTGTCGGCTATGTCTGAGATTGAGCCACCTGCCACACGCTCGGGAGGTGTTGTCTGCCTGTCGGCTATGTCTGAGATTGAGCCACCTGCCACACGCTCGGGAGGTGTTGTCTGCCTGTGGGCTATGTCTGGGATTGAGCCACCTGCCACACGCCCGGGAGGCATTGTCTGCCTGTCGGCTATGTCTGAGATTGAGCCACCTGCCACACGCCCGGGAGGCATTGTCTGTCTGTCGGCTATGTCTGAGATTGAGCCACCTGCCACACGCTCGGGAGGTGTTGTCTGCCTCTCGGCTATGTCTAGGGCCATGGGCGTTGCCGTGGGGCGTATAGAGGGCAACACGGGCTACACAATATACACACCTTACCCTGATTTGTTGTGAATTGGCGTGACACATAGAGACAGTGTAAAACCGGTTTTATTCTCTGCCCTACGTTGTGTCGGTGTGGTGTCATTATTCGACGGGAATTGCCGTAAAAATAAATGTGAAATATATATATATATATATATATATATATATATATATATATATATATATATATATATATATATATATATATATATATATATATATATATATATATATATATATATATATATATATATCTCACCTGAGCCAGCTGACGTTCGGTCCAACTTTGGTGCTCATCCAGAACATACAAGGAGAATTATCTCAGTTCAACGCAATCAGTTACTGAGTTTTATAGTACACGATTCCTAATCGAGTCTGCGGCATAAGTGCGAAGCCAGCGGTAGCCTTTTGACAAACTTTGGAAAGTCGGTTGGCTTGGATTCGACCGCAAATCAACCTCGGAATGCATACACGTCGGCCGTAAACCTCGGGCTTAACGTGCTATTTTCATATTAAGCCCGAGGTAAAGACTAGGTTGAGCAGACAAAACCACATTGGCCGACAGCATGCCACCCTGAGTCAACGAACTGACGTGTACCTGGCCGAGGCAGGTACGTACACCACGACAGACTGTACTCGTGCATGAATTGCAAGCTTCTGTCAAATTCCACCGTATATCAAGTGTCCGAAATACATACATAACTGAACAGAGTCCCTGCACTAAGTTAGTCAAATAGACGTCAGACGCAAAATCTAGTCCACCATTTAGGCGATGTTCTGGTTGTGCAATGTGCAGCATATTACAGCCGGTAAGACCGCTCTTTGGGCGGATCACAACGGAAGCTCTGTAAGTTCTCTTCCAAGTTTAACTACTTTAAAATGATTATCGGTACATTCAAGTCATTCTGCACTCTACAAAATAATTATACTCGTGAATATACATATGCTGAGGAACTACTTTGCGATATAATTACGGGCAGGCTGTTTGCGAAAGCGATTTCGAGAAGACCTCCCATGATCTTAACCTCACTCGTTGACAGTATTTTTCTTCTTCTCATTTTCCTCAGGGAGCAAAACCCCTCAGTGAGGAGGGGTTTTGCTCCCTTGTAGCGTTCTCAAATGTAGACTATTGCTGACGTGAAGCAAAAAAACAGTAGCGTATTGCTCGTGGCGAAATCGCGCGAGTGACACCCGACTTTTAGACTTCCGATCACTAATTGCTCACCCAGAGTTTAAAGATTGATTATTCGCATCACTTGATCATTTTCACGTTTGATGGTTTCCGGTATAAAAACGCAGCTGGGGATCGTTTCGAATCACACCGTCCCTCACTATCTTCGGATATTGTCGCAATGTGTGACTTGACACATTTCGACCCATATGTCAAGGGTCAAATTAGATCAGGTCACAGTCAAGCAACGTGTTCGCATGCGAAACACTTGCAAAGTAGTCCAAAACACCCTTGACCACGACAACACTATTTTCGAGTACATAGAGTTACAAATAGACGCCTACCAGATCCAGGTTCAATGCCCAAATTAACCTCACGTTTACTCAGAAGCCGCAAGTGCATCTAAGCCCGAAATTGACCAATGACCCCTAATTATCTGGGAATGGTTAATGGTCAATGTAAGCGGATTAGTTTAGTCGTCCATCACTCCTCTATGCCCAACACTGGCAATCAGGAGTCAATAACTGGGGCTAATTGCCCACAATTCGCCACAATTCGACAAACGACATGGCATGCTCCCATTTATGACATCATATAATGCTATAATGGTACGGTAATATCAGATGATCTGGCAGAGGTCATAGATGGTTAAATGCGTCAAAATCCTACACATGCGATATACCGGAACAGTATGCGTATTTCCATGGTATAGAGTGCACCAATATTGGACATAGACTAGCGAAATCGTCAGCTATCATTTCCTATGTGACGCTATTAGAACATGGCCTGAACTCTGTTATTTTTACACCGATGCCACAGTTGTCGCCATTTGAAGACTCCAAAAGTTGCAGCCTGCGGACGGGAGCAGTTCATACGCAGTTGCGGAGAAGAAAAGAATCACAAACCGGTGGGTGTGGTAAACGGCTGCCGCCGTGTTCGGTTTCGCAGGCACGGGTGACACCGTTGAGCGGGATTTTCTCGGGATTGGTAGATGGTGGCCCGAACAGACGGAGTCGCCGTGGCGGCGTGTATTTGTAGCGCCACCGCACAAGTGTGTCGCTGTTTCCTGCTGAGCGACCGAACGCGCTGCGCTCGCACATAGTCCCGTGTATAAACACACTTAATGACAGTGTTGTTGATTGAGATCAGTGTCGGCCCGCGTGGCAGATGTGTGGCGGCGCCGCGCCGGCCGCAGCCCTTGTCGAACCGGCCGGAAATGGCGCCTCTGCAGCGCCGCCGAGCGCCAAAAATAGGCAAGAACCGCCAGGATATGGAGCGATCAATGTGGATATCTATGAGCGCGGAGGAAGATATGGGCGTCGCTCCACTGAGGGGTTGGTGCTTGGTCGGGCCGGCGGGGACATGACTCGCCGATGATGAGGCGCCATGACAACGGAGCGGCCGGCAGAAAGCGGCTGATGCCCGCCTCCACTGCGTAGTCGCGGGCGGTGAAGCTGCCCACCCGGGCGGAACGGGTGCCCAGGCGCTGGTATGCTGCAGAAGCACAGCATATCGGCCGTCCTGGCGAGCCGGGGCAGATCGGTCGGAATGGAGTGTTCACTGCATGGTCTCTCCTAAGGTAACTCAACTGAAGATCGGAAGGGACAGCTGGCAATGGCATGGGGCATCCAGAAATGTTTTTCTTTGCTTTACTTTAGTGAACAAATATCAGTGTCCTACGACAGAAGTGTGTAGCACCACAACCGATAATCCATAGAAGAAACTAGGCGGGGGGGGGAGGGGATCAGTCGCTGAGTGAGATGTCCCACTGGTCGAATTGGTGCTCCTCAGTAAATAACGGGTGTCCCTCACTGCTGTACGTCGTATCTGTTCTTGGAATGCGTTGGCGAAGAAGATTTGACTGCAGGATCACGTCGATTTGTGCTTGGCATAGTTCAAATAATGTTCTAATTACTTTAGGAGAGATTGTATGATGAAATTTGTCAAATTTAAAAAATGAAAGAAGCAGATCTGGCTTCAAGTGAGCAGATTACAACTTATAGTGCTGTGCGACAATTTGAAACGCTGCTGAAAGCGGCATAGAGCGACAATGTCGCCGCGAACCTCTTTCTTTAAACACGAATGAAGAACACTTCAGGATATAGCTATTAATTTTTCAATTATTATGGAAACATTTGTAGCATCCCAGGGAAAAACACTATAATGAGGAAAGCTATTTCGGTTTGAAAATGGTGGTGGTCAGGCTGAACTGGATCGGGCAGGAACACTTGTGTACACGCCATATACGGGAGAGTAAACTCGCCTCGGCTTTACCCTCGCGCGTAACCAAACATACCTGCTGTCGTTCTTGCTGTCGGGGCCCCAGTTGTGGCATAGATGGAAGAGTCTTCCAACCACAGCAATATATAAATGGTTATCGAGGTCTCGATGCGGAGCCAATGCCAAGATGCTTTACGGAAAACGGTGTCTTGTCCTTTGGGACCTAATCTGTCATGCTGTGAAGTATTTTAGTTTCTTCATGAAAATGGTATAGGATACAAGAAGCATTACAGATCACAACAGCGTGTTGCTGTGATCCATGCATCAGATACACAATATTGCCACGCTCACACACACACACACACACACATACGCACACACACATACACACATACGTACATGCACACACACACACACACACACACACACACACACACACACACACACACACACACACACACACACACACACACACACACACACACACACACACACACACACACACACACACACACACACACACACACACACACACACACACACAATATATATATATATTATATATATATATATATATATATATATATATATATATATATATATCAGCTTAGATGACACCGCAGATAAAAGAAGCAGCATAGATCAGAGCAGTAATTTTACATTGGATTCCTATTGGAACATTTATTCTCATTTACAGTTAATTACATCATCCGACAATCAATCAACGAGTCATTCGGCACGAACAACAACAGACACTTTCTGACGGTATGCTAATTTCGGACGAGGTTGTTTCAGAAGGCACGATTTTCTTCAGCAATGATGCCAAGATATTTGTCTGATGTTGCCAGAATACACCTTCGGGAGTGTAACTTGCATGATATGCATTGGTCGGAAATTTGTCGATAGGCGTTCTTAAGTGGATAGAAATGGGAAACTCGAGCACGTTTTTGTTGCAGCATCGTTGTCACCTCCATGTTCCATTGATTCCGATGAACATTCTAGCGTCAATGAACGCATATTTATCAGCGTGAACCTGGAGCATACAATCTGAAAAGCGTATGAAGGACATGTGATACTCGCATGCTTGCCTCCAGCTCATCAAGCTAAATCTCCTTTCGACAGGCTTCTTGAATGGACGAATGCGCCATTTCTTGGCAGGATACATTCTTCCTGCATATTTCATCATGTTGCTTCCTACGGAATCCCATTCCGTTCAATTACACTCGGAACCATCCCATAGATTCCCATCGGGAGTCTTGGAAGTGACGGCATGAAAGCCGACATTTGATAGAGCCCGTCCGCCGGCCAGCTTTAGTCATCTGACGCGAGCCTGGAAATCCGCTGGCGCCAAATCTCGGCGCGCCAATTTCCGCGGCGCCACGGCGAGATGCCAACATCTTGTGAGTAGTGGTGGAAGTGCGCGGACTGGCACTGTGACGGAGGTGTGAGCTTGTAGTCGGCGTCTGATGCGACAGGTCGCACATTCCGTGCAATGAAATCCAAATTTGATCGTTAATTACGCATTGCTGGGTTGGTTAGGTATCCTCCTGTACCCCAAAACAAATTGCAAGTGACAAACTCGAGCTTACAAAGTGTAAAATGACAACGTAAATAACAAAACCTTGACGCCATAAAGTTGAGCTAAGTTCTTGTCGGCTGCTTTCCAGAATTGTCCTGCAGGATTCATGGCTGGCGGGAGGAGAACCTCGGTTCCTTGCACAGTGCAGCCCACCTCGCCGGCATGGTGGTTGACATCACCAATCTGTCTCGTCCGTTGGTCACAAGTGTGTCCCGAATTCGAGCTGGTAGCTCATATTAGAGCGCAAGAAGACTTTAGGATGCGAACAAAGCGTTCTAGCCCCCAGCTCCCGTAATTGGTGATGCAGGGCTTAAAACTTGCTGGTAATGTTCATGCTGTGCAAACTGGCTCACTTTATTACCCACACACACACACACACACACACACACACACACACACACACACACACACACACACACACACACACACACACACACACACACACACACACACACACACACACACACACACACACACACACACACACACACACACACACACACACACACACACACACACACACACACACACACACACACACACACACACACCCACACACACACACACACCCCCCACACACACACACACACACACACACACACACACACACATCACATACACCCACACACACACACACACACACACACACACACACACACACACACACACACACACACACACACACACACACACATATATATATATATATATATATATATATATATATATATATATACATATATATATATATAGTCACGCATATATATATATGCATATATATATATATATATATATATATGTGTGTGTGTGTGTATGTGTGCGTATATGCATGCGTACAATGCAAACCAAGTTCTTGTTACATACTCTGTGCCGATACTGATTACCGTTAGATAAACCGCAATGATATTGGTTTTCGACAAAAATATATTTGTTAGCATCCATAAATGGACCTGTAGCTACCACTGGAGCCGTAGGTAAGCCTCACAGAGGCATCGACGTGGTGTTAAGGGCACTCAAACAAGCTGTCAGTTAGCTATCACATAGAGTGATATGGTTTCTCGTACTCACCGATACTAAATACTTTTTTCTACGCACTACTTGGAGTGTCTCTCTCGAATTTATTGGAGGAGCTGTTTCTAACGCTCGTGATCGGATACACAGACCAATTTTACTATTGGTTATGCATTCACAGAATTTGTTTGTAAATCACAAACTGCGTTAAATCATGCTCCACAAAGGTCTTGGTTCGTGACCACAAATAGTGTGCTGCGGACACCATTATGTCATCTTACAAATTATATTATTTTACGATACCTTCCAGTGATAAAACAATGCTTCTTCCAAAACAAGATCACTTATCTCCAATAACGATTCAGTTGATTCACTGTTGTCATTCACTGTTGAATTAAGAATATAATGAATAATTAAAATGCATAATGCCAAACGATGCAAAATATGATGCTTCAATCCAAGCATAATGCCGTTCAGTTTCATAAAACCGTCATAAGAAAATCAGCTGAGATTTGAATGCAGACAAAGAAACCCGCATTCCATCGCAGGCTCTGTGCCTTCCAAGTATTGACATGTACATTGCCGAGGCAAACATAAAGGCTAGCGTCGGAAACAGACTTTAACCTCCTGACAAGTCGAAACAGGGCCCCCTGTGCGGTTTTGACTCGTATCGGCCTAGGGGCCCTTCATACTGACTTTGGGCCCTATCAGACGATCCGGGGTCCTCCCGCGGCCAGAGGGCCTCTCCATCAACTGGAGCCCCCTTCGTCGACTCAGGAGCGCTCTTTGACGACCCAGGTCCTTTTCAGGCAAGCCGGAGGCCCCTTTCAAACGCTCGGGCCCTGTCCATCGGATGAGGGGCCCTTTCTTCAGCTTTGACGCCGTCATCAGTTCAAGGGCCTTTCATATTGTCTCGGTCCCTCTCCGTCAACCCGGGGACTCCGATCCGGGACCCCTTCTGGAAACCTTTCACGTTAGCCCAGGCAAGGGCTCAACATCTTCCCGAGGGCATTCTCAGTTAACTCAAAACTATCTTCATCGACACGGGACCAATTCTGTCAGCCCGACGTACTTTCGTTTGTCCAGGGAACATGCCCGTCAGTCCAGGGGACCCACAAGGGTCCCATGGACCGACGCCTCGCAGGCCCTCTCGTATCCTCCAAGGGTGGGGACGGGGGTTGGCTTCGAAGGGTGGGGACAAGGGTTAGTTCGAAGGGGTAGCCCTTCGCCCCCTTGGCTACGCCACTGATTTATATACGTGTGACACCAAGCTGAACATCGGCTTGATTAAAGTCCGCACAAAACTGGAAGTTCATCAGTGAAGCATATGCATGCATAATTCAAATGGCGCATTCCCCTGAGGAAATGGCAGCGCATACTGGCGCGGAAGTAGCCACTGTTTCACTGGTTCGTCCGGTCATCCTGGGCCATTTCAGCGCGTGTCAGCTCGTGACCTTGAATTATGGGGTCATTTGTTAGATCTTGATGCGCGCTGCAAGTGCCTCGGTTAATGCAGGCGAAAGGAGCAGTGCTGGTGATGAATATAAGTCGTCGTGTTGCCCAGAGGCAGATGCGCGGTGCGGAGTGGCACTGGGGGCATGTGCCCGCCTTCATGGGAAGGTGGTGTCCCTCTGACGGGTAAATGGCGACCTTCTAGGGAGGCGCGAGTGCACCCCTTCCCAGCTCCACTCAACGGATTTTGAACCAAAGGCATCCTTCTCAGAGGAAAAAGAGCCCTTTCTCAGATGAAAGCCCCTTTATAAGAGGAAAGCGCGCACCTTCAAGACATTTCAGTGTATCCTTCTACAGCTCAGCGAATTTTCGGTCCGACTTCATTTCATGAATTTTCGCAGTGCCGCCCTCACAGGAATTGGTGTCCCTTCAGACGAGTGTCCCCATGGAAATGTATTGATCCGTCCCTGTTGTTGCCGAACGCAGTCGCAATCGTGCAGACTTAGGGCGTGCTAGCCAGTTTATCTAGGGGCCTGATGTTGGGGAACACCTACAGTGCACTTTCATCGCGCTTTACGACACTTTCATCAGGAAAATCAAATCTCTGCAAAAGGACAGCCTGGAATACATGCATGAAAAACCGCAACACAAGTATCAATTATTAAACCTTGTACGGGAGGTTTTACATCACGTTTTTCAGTCCGCTGATGATACTTATCGGTTCATTGTGAATATGTTCCGGTTCGATCTTAACTCACGGGCGGATCCAGAAGCATTGGTGGGGGTGTGGCACTCGTCTGGAGAAGCGCCACTGATTCAGAAAATTTCAAGGAGGGGTGCATTCGAAGGTTCCAGGAGGGCCGTCCTCGGCTAAAATATTCCAGGGTGGAGAGAAAATGCACCCGAGTGTCTTAGAGGGGCGCCTCTGTCCAGACAGCGGGAAACGGAGCCTCCATGTGGAGGGACGCATTTCCAGCAACCTCTTCATTGGAACCGTTCCTGGTTCAACTGTACTCAATATGGATTGTGTAATTTGACCTCGAGGACAATGTTGATCAGCATACGGGATGCCTAGCGTTAATTGCAGTTAATACATGCATGGATTATCGCATGCATACACAGCAGGAAGATACAATGAGCAGGTACCTATGTATGTGCATAATATATATGTATAATTTATATGTAGCGTCGGACATCATGACTATGGCCAGATTGAGGTTTTGAAAGTCTCCAGCGTACCCACCCGCGTCGAATACATAGCTCTGACTCTTAGTACAAGAATGAAGGTAAATGAACATGAACAGGACGAACACGAACAGTGTTTATTAGTTTCTTAGCATATGAAGCAAATAACCAGTCCTACACCAAAAAGAACAGGCCACAAAGAAGACATCCTAGCGCCTTGAGAGCTTTCATTGCCGTTCGCAAGTCCCACTAGAGCTCTATAAGTTGGCATGGGCCCTACCAAAAAAGTTCCTAGAGTGCGACAATGATATCAAACTTCTGTATGATGTTTCCATGTCTGTGTTCAAGTCCTGAATTGTGCGTAGGTCATTTCAGGCAGGATCGTAACTTCCATTATCAGGGTTGTTTGCTGATGGTGTGTATTGGCATATGCTGTGTGCGTATGTAGATGTGTGTGTGGCAATGGTACGCGCGCAGATATATAGGGGAGATCGGGTATAGTTGGTGCATGAGAATGCTGACACAACAGCGCTTACTCTAAAAGAATGAATCCGGTTACCATTGCTGCTACACCTGTTGCTACTAGCTCCCTCTTCTCGTGGCAAAAACAAGCTCCATTCATTTCCATGCGTGGCTGCGGAACGCTGGGAGCGTGGCTCAGCTAATACATAATGTAGATATCTTGGGTGAGTGTGTGGCACTTTTTCTCAGCAAAAGTAAAACTTGAATGCCGTTTCGCCCTTAATTTCTAGTTTGTTGCCCACTTACTAGCTTCTGTGTCAGTTATCACTATGCTATTCCTTTAGGTCTTCAATGTTGAAATGCGGTAACCGTTTGCAGCGCTCCGTAACATGTTGAAGCCTGTATCAGAAACCTGCGGAGTAAATTGATGCAGCCTGTACCAACTTAATCAGCTTGCATCAACACAAGCCTTTAACGAATTGTGTCAACGCTTTGTGGGCTGGTAATGGAACAAACCAACCACAAGTTGCCTTTATTGATGTGCTATAGTGGTTGAGGTGCTCAAATGTCTCAATATTCAAGATTATTAAGTACTTTCAAGGCCGTTTCTCACCCGACAGAGAAGACGGAGCGAAGAAAAATGTGCCACCACGGAATCAACGTTTGCGTCTTCAACATATGACGGCATCAGTTATGCCCAGTAATAGCTCGATGTCCAAGCTAGTGATATTTCTGTAAACGTAAAATATCAACTTTTAAGATGGTGTAAGCCAATGTCACCTGTATATAATGGTTTTATTTTACGTTGCATCTCACCAGCGTACCCGTCGTATCCAGCAAATTACCCCTACAGCGGGTTGAGTTGATGAACCGATAGTTGTTCGATGTATTGCTCTCTGGTGGAAAGTCCAGATAATGCGACGAAAAATATCTTTAATGAATGGTACTCAGAGGTTCAGACTTGCCGTAGTTGCAGCTCTCCCCTCGTTGCCATTCAAATTTGACGGGCAGATAGTAGAGCTTCATCAAGACATCAATTAAACCTGGTTGTACTTTCTCGGGCGAGGCTCCCGGACCCAGACAAGTACAAGAGTGCGTGCGCCTGAGATGGTGACGTTCGCGTGCCTGCTGAGGTGCCAGCGCGGGAGGTCGGGTGATTGGCACGGGCCTGACAATGTGCTCGCCACACCAGCTCGGTGGGGGGGGGGGGGGGGGGGGGGCCGGTGGGGTCCATCTCGTGTCACCGCCAGCCGGTACCGCTCAGGCTCGCACCAGCGGCCAGGTGTTGGGCGGTGCTCTGCGCGCCACTGTTTGCTTCCGCCGCTCTGTTTGGCCCCATTCGCAGTTCGCCGCGTGTGTTTTCCTGTTCGGCACCAGTGCGAGTCTGAGAGGCCCCACGGAAAGTCGCAGGCTGTGTGACGTCATCCCGTCCTGAGCCGCCGAGCCCGTAGTTATCCGGTCGGCAGGAGGAACAGGACGCGTTCAGCCGGAAACGGCGACAACCGTTCTCATCTCGATGCAAATCTTGCATACCGAAGTTCGCGTAAAAATGCTGTTGTCGAACTGGAGATGCATCGCGCGCCATTACACATCCGTGCACGGTGCTTTGTGTCCTTCGCCAATGCGTGGCGAGGGGAGGAAGGTGGGTGGGGTGGGGTGGGATCGCGCATGCTGCAACCTCTCTAGTACTTTCAAGCGAGAAGCGCTAACGACATGAAGCAAATACCAGTGCGCCTAACGTGACGACAGATCGCGATTGATACCCAGTTGCCATGCTATTTGGTTGCTGTTGAGCCTCCCACGCTTGCTTAAATGGTAATGTTTCGTAAAAGTCGAGCATTTTCATACTTATTATTTCCTGTGTAGAACCAATCACTGAGAAGGGTTTGACACACTCAACAGATTGTTCCTGATTATCTTTAGACACTGCCAATGTGCATTGTGTTACATTTATACCTATAGCCATAGGTGAGGGGTCAGCTGCTGTTGAAGTGCTAATCTCGTTTTAGAGCCTTTCGAAGTAGTGCCCCTGATACAAAGCTGCTGTACTGCAACCTGCGGTACAAACATATACCAAATTCAGGTGAAGCTTCCAAATAAAACCCAAGGTGATTCAAATACCGACAAAAACCATTCGATATCAAGTTGGGTCGATAACCTTTTATAGGGGACGAGTAGCTTAGGGGTAAGTTGCTCGTCTCACAATCAAGGTTGTCTCCAAAGGTTGTGAGTTCGAGTCTCACCTGTCGCTGCTCTTTGCCCGCGACAAATCGGCGTAAGAGATTGGCGACGCTACATGACTCAACGGTCGATGTGTCGTAAAAACCAATAACCAACCGATGACCTTTTATAACCTTTAACAAGTCAATGACGTATTAAATACGTTAGTCCGGTTGCCCATTACCCTACCACATCCAACACTGACCATGAAGTCGCAATAACTGAGATCAATTGTTGCTAATTTACGCTTCCGGTGAAAAGCAGCCTGACATGTTCACTTTTCTCACGTCACAGATCCGTGACCTGTCATCACATCTTCAGTTTGTACTCCATAAAGTCGGCTACTCCATCAGCCAGACCAAGCGGCGTCGATCTGACTCGCGCCGTTTTCCCGTTGTGGCGGGAACACCTGTGACTGAGTTCGCGTCGACCCCCTGCACCGCGAGCGTCACCACATCATGGCGGCAGTCGCGTCGGCAGAGAGGAAGCCTCAGGCGAACTGCGACAGGGCCCTTGTTTATGTTCGGTGTCAGACGGAGTGGCTCACAGGTGTACCATACCGCAGACAGAGGGCGGCGGCGCCTCTCACCCGCCATCTGCACGCGCCATCCGTTCGCCTGCATGTGGGGCACATTGCAGTCAACGGCCAGGGCTTTCTCACGGGGAGTGACTTGGAAGACGTGGGCGAGCGCGCGTTGTCATGCGACAGATTTGTGTCGTAAGTTCGGCGTGGCAGCGACACTTTAGCGAGTCCGTCAGCTCACCACGAACACGAACACGCCATGGTGCGGTGATGATGACGGTTATCGGGTCCGTCAGCTCACCACGGACATGGACACGCCATGGTGCGGTGATGATGACGGTTATCGGGTCCGTCAGCTCACCACGGACACGGACACGCCATGGTGCGGTGATGATGACGGTTATCGGGTCCGTCAGCTCACCACGAACATGGACACGCCATGGTGCGGTGATGATGACGGTTATCGGGTCCGTCAGCTCACCACGGACATGGACACGCCATGGTGCGGTGATGATGACGGTTATCGGGTCCGTCAGCTCACCACGGACATGGACACGCCACAGTGCGGTGATGATGACGGTTATCGGGTCCGTCAGCTCACCACGAACACGAACACGCCACAGTGCGGTGATGATGACGGTTATCGGGTCCGTCAGCTCACCACGGACATGGACACGCCATGGTGCGGTGATGATGACGGTTATCGGGTCCGTCAGCTCATCACGAACACGAACACGCCATAGTGCGGTGATGATGACGGTTATCGGGTCCGTCAGCTCACCACGGACATGAACACGCCACAGTGCGGTGATGATGACGGTTTGGAAACTGGGTCGTGCCTTCTGTTCCGATCGATGCAGATCGAGTTTGTGCCGAGTTGAACGGTGCTAAGTGAGTTCATTCTGCCTGAATCACTGCAATCCTTCGATGGCATGCCGACCGTGAACGACGTTTGTCATTTTTGATTCAAATCGTAAGGTGAAATACGTGCTCTGTGATCCCAGATCTGTTTCGTTCATATACGAATGATACAGAATTATGTCGAAGCAGGTCATCGTTGCTCACTATTGTAGTTCACTGAAAGCGACGATGGAAGTGTCAACATTGTGAGAAACCGTGCTGCACCCACATAATGCAGGTGGACGAAGAGTACCCAAATGTCTGCTTCGGTTTTCATCCAACCGAACTAGGCGTCGCTGTTCACATCCATATTTGTTTTACCTTGAGGGATGTGTTCACTGATCGGGTGTCTAGAAGCGACTCAGAACTTCTTTTATAGTCATGCATAGGAGACATGACCCAGTCCCCATAGGCTTAAACTAAGACAATAGAACGCTCGTATCTGTTTCACGATATGCCAGTAACAAGATGGGTTCGAGAGCGGTTAACAAGTCAATGAAATACATAATAATTTGTGCCTCGCGAATTCAATAAGAACGTTACTTTTTGCGTGATGCCGACAACGTTCATATTCTCACCTTCTCTGCATTACTACATTTTTTAGGTACGTTGGGGTTACAAGGGATTTTGTGTGCGTTTGCATGCCTTTTTGTCAACATCGATCTCAGCATGTGCAACATCAAAGACAAATTCCTTTCACCCGGCCATTGTCACCGTTGACTTCCAGCTGCGTGGTTTTTATAAGGCTAAATAATCGAAACTCTTGAAACCTCGTGGAAGCACTCTCCAGATTTTCACCTGGCAGCAGTGTTTGTTTTCACCTTGCAGTAGTGTTTGTTTTTACCCTGTAGCACTGTTTGTTTTCACGTAGCAACATCATTTGTTGCCACCTAGCAGTGGTGTTTGTTTGTTTTCTTTGTTTTCGGTTGTTTTGTTCTTAGAATGCTTCTCCCTCACAATTGGCAGTCCAGATATGCTTTAGAGGGCACATCAGACGGTATATCATGTACATATAACCTACAATATTCGTAGGCAACCCAGGTCTCTCAATTGAAGGTGTCGACCTCACCTACATGCCATGCCGGCTTGCTATGCATTGACAAATATCCTAGATTAATTTAACTTGCTTGTAAATCATGACAACAATCATACTTTTGATGCAAGAATGACCGCTGCACCGAGTTGTATGTTTGGACAACAACGACTACTGCAATGAGTTGTGGGTTTGAACAGTAAGATATGTGCAACGGTAAAACTTCTAATCCAAGTTTTCAAGCAAGCTGTGTGATCCTAAGATTGCTTCCGCAAATATTTGAATAGTTTGTAATTAGTTGAAAGCGATTGCTACTCAGCCGCATTCCATTTGTGCCAACCACTAGACGAAATTAATGGTGAACATCGCGACTTAACGCTAGCGATATTCAATTATTATCGCCACGAACATTTAATTTTGCCTCACCATATGAGATAGTAACGTGAATTAAGGACGAGCACGCAATTATTAGACCAATAAAACATGCTTATGAACATGACGTTACACTATAATTAACCACAAATGTGCGTCCGTCCAAATATACTAGACAATCAGAAACACGGAATTGAGCAATAAAATATCGACAGAAATTCGGAATTCGGGTGTATTATTGGAATCGAAGCTAACTTTATCGTCCTACGGCTGTAATACAGTTAGCTGAGCAACTTGGGCGCAGGGTTTGCTCGCGAGATCTCTTCAAGCGGGATGTGGAATTCAGAATTGAACTGAAGAGCATTGACTGCAGCATATTTATCAAATGCTCTCTCATTATTAGAGCATGCCAGTATCACTTAGGCGGATACAGTATTACACAATGTGCAGATCAATCGTGTAGAACATAAATAGCTTATTTGGGTCTTACACCATGCATCTTTCACCTCACTGTTGCTTTCATCCGATGAGCTGCCGGAAGACTTGTTAAAAAATCCACCATTATCTTCAAGATGATCACAGCTTCATCATACTGTTATCAGGGATGTAGCTAACTCCCAACTTTATTCCCACCTCCTTCCTGCTTCCGTCTGCATGCACCGTAGCGATGGCACCGCAGCACAAACCTATTTGCAATTTCGAGGGAGCGTGAAAATACAGTGAGGTCGGAGCTATTTTGCAGACTTCCACGACTGGATAATAGTTGTTGAGCCAAGATACCACAACAGACCTGCTTGCTGACTCGTTAGTGTCGTGCAAAACCAGGATGGTGCGCTTCGTAATTTACTTGGGCGAGCCCCAAGTTGACATTTCTTCGTTATTAATATTCTTTGGTACGTTTGCACGAATGGTGTCATTGCTATCGATCTTCGATTGCGACCTGGGATGCTTGACGCGACAACTGCGCAGCTATGAGAGGGGGAGGCTATGAGCTGTATTATTATTTGCTCAACGCTGTGGTTTTTCTCATGCATGTGCTTTTTATCCGACTCATCATTGAGTTTCTCTGAATAACTTTCCGTAATCGCCAACCAGCACATCGCAATGCTCAATTCGCCGACGTTATCTGCTAATGGACCTAGTTCCGTTAGTGGCCCGTGAATAAATAAATAAATAAATATAGAAGATGGGATACAGCACGAAGGTGACTGAATAGCGGCCTGATGTCCACCAGCCCCTCCTCCCCGTGGCGGCGAGGAGACCGAATGGCGCGTGTGGACCTATTCTCCCGGCGGCCGCCGTACATCCATCCAAGGCTACCGCACGTTGTGGGCAGACCCAGGATGGAGGCCCGCGACAGCAGGTCCACGGTGGAGCCGGTGAACTTGGTGAGCGGATCCGGCCAATAAAGCTCGGCCAGATAATCGCTTGGCTGCGCTGATGGGCTGGGCGGAGCCGGCTGGCCAGGGTTCGCAGGACTGAGACCCGGGGAAGGTCCTGCATTCCAGGAAGGTGATGGCGCACCGCAAATATCCAGCAACCCAATCCGGGTTTGTTGGAGTGCATGACGTTTCCGTCATGGCCTGCACTGCACTTCTGTTGGGTCTCGTAGACAGCATGCCGAAGCATTCGGCCGTAAATCTGGTGTAATAATTATGAGGCCCAATACTTTAGGCAAATGCCGCGGGACGCGGGAAATTGGAACACCTAGACACGGTGCGTCTTTTAAGCCCGGAAATTTAACATTGACCTATGGCGTTGACTGAAACGAATCGACCCAATATCTACCCGGTGTCCACCTTAATTTCGAGTGCCCTGTCACACATGTTTTCAGTCAATGTACACGTATAATCCGAAATAAGGCGAACAGCAGACCAGATAGCGTTGGACCAGACTATAGCGCGAGCGTTTTGTTTCTTGTGCCGCGAAAGAAGCTGGCTGGCACCGATTGCCGGAAGCGGCACCAGCCCGTTCGTGTTATGCGCCGTGTGGCGGTCGATTCGGCGTCCGGCCGCGACCTCCCGCCGCCACCTTTGGGTCGCCAAATTGACAACACTTCTGCTCGGCGGCCGTGATTTGGGCGGCGCCGCGGGCGCGCCAGATTAGACGGGCCGGCGGCGGCGGCGGCGGCGCGTGGCGGCCGCCGCCGCCGCCGGCAGGTGGGTTGTTTGTTTGCGTTTGCGCCGGCCGTGCGGACGCGGCGCCGGTGGGGCGGCAGGCGCCCGCACGTGCCCCGACTGCCAGTCCGACGACGCCGTTGTCCGGCCGCCGAAGCACCGGCTAAATGGGCAAACACCGCGGTGGTCGCTACGCATGGAGGACGCAGAGGTGCACCACCGGCGCAAGTCCCAATCATTTTAATTAAACGCCACCTCTGATACAAGCGATATTTCCTTCGATATACGCCCAGTTTTGGGTGAGCCAAATCATTCCGTTGCTGGATGCTTACATTGCGGATTTGCCATTGCACATGAATCGGACGATAATTTTGTGTATGAGTATTCCATACGTAGATTGGAACTATGATTAGGCAGCACCTTCAGCACAGTTGTTGAATGCTCTCGGAGTGATATCTATTCACCCGTGATTGCGCATCCAACTGCATACCTTCTCGACAAACAACTTACTCGATATAATGCTGTGTAACCCATTTTAAAACTCCATGCGAAGAGAAACCCCCCACAATAGCATCTATCTGTGTCCGCCTGTGTAGGCACCGGCCAGCCGAGCTTCCCAGCATCTGCCAAGCGTCCGCTCGGCAGGCGGATGGTTAGGAGAGAACTGCCTGCACACCCAGTGTCATTCTCAAAGCGACAGCAGCCATTAGTCCATTCATCCTCAGCGACAGCGGCGGCGGCGGCCGTTGCGGCGAGAACTTGAGCCACTTCGCCAGCGGCCCTGACCGACCACGCGTGATCCGGCGACCGAGCCGGGTCAATGCGGCGACGGTCAGGTCGCCACAGCCGGCCGACCTTAGGTCACGTACGGTGCGGATCCGTCACACCGTGTCGCCAGATGGGCCGGCCCCGCGGCACAGTGGCACCGTCAGAGGTCACTCAGAGTGTCGCCCCGGGGCAGCCTGGTGCGAGTGGCATCCCAGAGCAGGTCAGCGAAAGTGTTGCCCTAGAGGAGATCGGCGAGAGTGTCGCCTCGGAGGAGGTCGGCGAGAGTGCCGTCGATCTCCTCTGAGATGTGGAATGGCACACAGGAGTATGGTCGGAGTACCACCGATTTCCTCTGGTCCATGCAAAGGCACGTAGGAGGTTGGTGTCTGCCTGTCTGTCTGTTTTACTGTCATCGTTTGTGACGGGTGCGACGCCTCACATGAGACTGAAGAGCACGCCCACAGAAGGTCGTTGCGAGTTTATTTATTGAGTTATTATACTTCGTAGGATCATCCCAAGTATACAACCGCGACCACGAGGGCTATTTGTCATCCCGATTCAGATTGGTGTGATGCTTAGAACGGAAAAAGTGCATTCGTAAGTCATGTAATGCATTTCGGTGCATTGGTTTCACAGGTCAGGTAGGTTTATACAAGGTCTGCGTGTGCCGTAAACGGGCATTGCCGCACAGATCATCCAGCCGAGGTATCGATTTAACACTCTCCTGTCACAGATTTCGACGAAACCTTCCTCCCGGGGGTAATCGATGGTGCTGATCACGGCTGTGATATTATTTTTTTTCTGCGGCATGCGGTTTCGAAGTTATAGCCTCAGGCAATATGATGATCCGCACGTGCAAGAATATTTTCGACGGCAATTTTCACCCATATGTTGTAAGGAATGTGAATAAAAATGAATGACGGATTGTTGGGAAAGGTACATAGATTAACAATGATTCATAAATGGAAATGTATCCCTCTTTTAACTTGGCCCAAAAAGTTACCAAAAATTTGAAATTTTGCAAAACTAATTTGTGTATGAATTCTCCGAAAAAAATTCCGACTTCGTGTGTTTCGGCATTCTTTGTACTACGGGATCAATCAATAAAAAAGTGGAACGGACAAAGAGTAACGAGCCCCATGCGCTTAAATGTACCGATGTCGCTCCCGCTCGCACTTTAAACCCGTCCTCCGCGCGCGCGCGGCCGCGCAGCGACGACGCTGACAAGCATGTGATGTGATGCCAGCGGAAGAGGGGGGGGGGGGGGGGGCAGACACTGGTTGCGACAACCTGTCTCTTCAATGCGAAACCGGTTTCCAGTCCATTGTTCCGATTTAACCATTGAATATCTGTGAACTTTATCGCAGTACCTTCCCTCGGGCCCACGTCGTGTCGCCCACCGCCTCTCCATCCGCCCCCTCGACAAATCACAATATGCGCCGCTGATACCATCGTACCACCATCCAACACATCAAACACTATGTTTCTGGACTGTTCGTTTGCATGCCATATGAGTCGCACGTTTGCAATGCAACACTGAAACAGGAACACCAAAGAAATTACAATGGTTTCAGTTTCTTGAAAGAAACCAGCACAACAAGTCATTCGACCAATAACGATTATATGACGGAACAAATGCACTTGATCGAGCAGGTAAGCACACACTATGCAAGACAATGGGCACAACAGCCGGTCGCGCAGATTTATAACATCGCGCATTTACACGCAGGTCGTCATCCCTACGATGCTTGTTTCACTGTCCCTGGTCATTTTAAAGCGCAACTCGAACATCATAGCCATCGTCTGTGGACAGCTCATGGACGCGCATGGTGGTGGCACTCACAGGGACAAACCTGTGGAGCTTCTGAGTCCTTTTGATAATTCTGGCAACATCGAACCGCGCCTGCAACTCAGTAGCCACCTTTGCTACCTCAAGGCTGGATACAAACATCGTATGGATGACACTCGACACACGAATGACACACGAACTTTTCGCTCAGAAACTTGACCATTGCCTTGGCTGTCAGAATTTGGCCGCTGACAGGGCGCCGCAGGCTCTCTTGCCGCGTGGCACGTTTCACCGTACCCCCGATTCCATCGCACGTTCCCTTTCCATGTGAAGTGACGAAAAGGTGTCATTCACATTTCACGCCTTTGAAGTCCGCATCATGATAACACATATTCGCAAAGTTGAACCCATTCTTGTCCTGGGCAGCACAGCCATCAGTAAAATAAAACACCTTTTGTATCCCTTGTACTTTCTTTTTCATCTCGCGTATCAGGCGTCGCAGGAAGGCGTGCACCATGGCAATGTTATGCTTCATTCCATCAAATATGAAACAATAACTCTGTTGACATGACACGCCCCCCTCCGGACAATACACCACGAAAGGGTGCACGGTACATTGAGATGAATCCCAATAAAATCCCTGAGCAGCGTCCTGAACTACGAAATAATAATTCTCAGAAAAGTCACCTTGCACCACTACCTGTCCTTCATCCACGCCCTCCTTCAGTTCTAAGAATAACTTACTTTGAACCAATGTCCGGTAGTGGTGTACGGTGAGTTCCTGCATCTGATGGCTGAGTGTCCGTACACAGTCCTCACGACTGGCGATCACCTCCGTGAGTGTGCAGCGGTCAGTGGTGACCCATTGCTGGTAGCGGATTTCATCGTCGAGATCGTCATCGTCGTCAGGGGCATCATCAGACATTATCATCAAAATGAAATCCGCCACACCCTCCTCACCGGGACAGTTGGCACACGCCAATAAAATCCCTGAGCAGCGCCACGGACGCTGCTCAGGGATTTTATTGGGATTCATCTCAATGTACCGTGCACCCTGCATCATGCAGTCGTGACTTTTGTTGTCGCAAACTGCATGGTCCAGCAGATCCTCAATCGGTAGGTCCGAAAATCCTAGTGCTGATATTAGGAGCTTTGGATTGAGGTGATATGTGCATACGCACACCGTATGCGTACCGCCACTTCCAGCAAGCACACAGTGTTTTGGCCGCAGTGATGCAAAGGTTGAAGACCCGACGGTGGGATTGTTCGGGTCCTCTTGATATAAAGTGTATAACTCCCTCAGCGTCCCAAGAATGAGCCTTTTTTGTACCTTTCTCTTTGTTCCATCCGCGTCAGTCACCTTTACACAGTCTTTTTGCCTTGGGCACATTCTGCTAGCTATGTCCGAATCATAATAAGCTCGTACTTTCGCTGTTTCATGTTCACTTATCCTACAACCCCTCGATATCCTCTGAACTTCTGGCAAAATGCCATGAGTTTCCTTTGGCTTACGCGCACTTTTAACCATGTACAGTGAGGTCTCGAAAAAGTCTGCGGTTTCCTGTTTAGTGCACGGCGAAACTGTCAAAATCATCAGGCAAAATCGTCCGGGTAATGGAGAGGGACATAAACCGGCGCGATTAAGCCCGACTGGTCAGAATTATATCCCAGACATTATCTCCGTTATCTCCCATCCCCTCGCGTAACGTCTTATCCCCCCGTCTCCCTCCCCCGGCTGCGTCATCGCCGCGTCTCTGCGGGGCCGCACCCGGGCGGGTGGGCGGCCGGATTTATCGAGCGAGCGGGGTGACATCGGTACATTTAAGGGCATGCGGCTCGTTACTCTTGTCTGTTCCACGTTTTTTTATTGATTGATCCCGTAGTTCAAAGAATGTTGAATCACATGCAGTCGAAAATTTTCCGGAGAATTCATAGAAAAATATGTTTTCAAAATTTTCAAGTTTTGGATAATTTTTGCCGAACCTCTAAGAGAGATACATTTCCATTTATGAATCACTGTTAATCCATGTACCTTTCATAACAACCCGGTATATATTTTTATTCGCATACCTTACAGCATAAGGGCGAAAATTGAGCTCTACAATAGTCCTGCACGTGCGGATCGTCAAATTGCCTGAGGCTATAACTTTGAAACTGCTTACCGGAGGAAAAAATAAATATCACAGCCGTGATCAAGAACTATCGATTACCCCTGGGAGGAAGGTATCGTCGAAATCGGTGACATCAGGGTGTTATCCTCTGGCCGTTCTATGCTGGATCCACCCATAAGACACAGTAGGTCTGTATTTGGCCATGGGGACATGAATGGCCTGAGATCGTGCTGTCTGGCTTGTTAGTCGGCATTTGAATCGTCCGGTCGGCATGGTCTTGTGACTCGCGGGCGGTTTGGTGGAGCGAGGCGGCATGGTGCACTAGCTATCTTTTGTCCGCCGCGGTGCCTCGAACGCACGGCAGACTGAGAAGGGTGCGTGCGTTTGCGTGCCGCGCGCTCGATCAAGTAGGCGGAAATATACGCGAGCGAGCGTTGGACGATGCATTCTTGTTGGGCAGTGCTACGCAACGATTACGACAAGGTGAGCGTTTGCAGATGGCGCGGACCTACAGCTGGCAGCCGACGTAATCCGTCACAACCGACCGGCACCTGTAGGCGTTTTCGTCCGCCAGATATGACTGGAGCTGCGCGAATAATTATTTTTTCGACGATGGCAATATTTTGGTTGGGCCATTACCATAACAAAGAGATAGCAGCGGACATGTGGAGATACCAGGGGAGATACAACAGTCTCGACACGTCAGTCCAATGGCAGAGACATGGGTGAGAGATGACAGCGAGCATGTCTGTAGATTTATGTATGGTGTCCATCATATGTGGGTCCGAAAAGAAATATACATCAAAGGCTACACTCATTTTGTTTTTCTTTTGTCACGGAGGATAGATGCTTCACAGTGTCTGGCAGATAAAGCAGGATGTTCTGCCAAAGTTTGACTGGTGCTGATGCGAATCAGTTCAAATTTGTCTTGGCTGGCTTTGAGGAAATTTGAGGTGAAGTAGTCGTTAAGCGACGGAAGAGCGGATTCCATGCTGGCGACTAGAAGCAGGTGCGATTTTGGCCAATCGTGAGTAGTTGGGTAAATGCAAAAGATCAGCACATTAAATGGCAAAAGAGTCATCAGCATGGAAATTGAGGCCATTGGCGGAAATTGTGAACAGAAATTGTCCCAAGAATGAACACTGAACAAAAACACTTGTTTATAGTGATGTGTAGCCGAAAACTGACGGGAAGTAGCGAAGGTGGTGCAGCTCCTGTTTTGTGTGGCGCCGGGAAGATAATAATACAACTGTTTCCTCATAGGCCAGTGAAAGGGCTTTCCCATACATTGAACATTTGTGGCGCGCTGTTGCATGCCGCGTGAACAATGCCACGTGAAACGGAGCGATAACTAGGCATCATAGAAGGCATTCAAATAGTCTAACAGAAGCACGACCGTGTGCTCGTCTCATGGGATGCTGATTGCTCATGGGACAACAGCGAGACTGCAGTCACGTTGGATGAAAGTGGGAGTGCCCCGCGTCGGGCCACGGTATTTGCAAAGCGCCATGTTTGATAGGCTGTGAGATCCATTCAAGTGCGATCGGAGTTATGTCATTAGGTCGTCATTGATTAGCCGGCTGCTACGCCCATTGAACCTACTGTACTGGCACATGCGCGCCCATACAAAATTGGCAGAGCGCGCTTTGTGGGAGGAATCACACTTAATGGAGGTTAATTGGAATTCGTGATACATTGTAATGCAGTGTTAAAATCCGACTGATCGCCCAAAGTGCAGATGCACGTGCTGGGAGGGCGGGTGAACCTCGGGATCGATGTCCGTCAGGACACGTTTCCTCGCTTGGCTTGATCAATGATCATGCCTGTACTGCCTGACCCGCCGCACAGGTATGTAATGCGGTACAGCATGCTAGACGGGAGAAGCATCAGCATAGGCGGCGGGCTCATACAGACAGCGTACAGACAAGCATACAGACTTGGCACATGCGCGCCCTGTGATACCGCAGTCACGTAGAGATGAATTATATACATACCAAAGGGATGACGTGAAACGATTGCGTTTGTTGAGGTTCTCAAGTGTATCACTGTGTGATAATTTTGTGGCAAGTGGTGCAAAAATGTCGCGGAAGGAGTTCTTTGCACCTCTTGTTCTAACAAGTCACGTATATTTCGCATATGTCTATAGACACTCCACTTCTTGAGATACACTCCTTCGTTAAAAAACCGGCTCGGTGTACTCAGAACACTTCCGAATACAACCCTATGGCGAGGATGATTCAGGGTGGGTTTGGTAGTTTGAGATGATCCCGAACTTCAGAGGCTCCTTCGGGGACTACTTCTAGATGCCCCTTCGGTGGTCGTGGACGCTCTGTCGTAAGACCCTTAGGATACCCAAGGGGTGTGTGCTTGGCCCCAATGGTGGGCGCGGTAGCATGTAAATCTATTCAACCAGTCTACCAGTTGGTAGATAGAGAGCACTGGAACTGTGCTGTCATCACGCTGAGCCCATAGACCTTGTGTGTCCTTGCCGTAGCAGGCATTGAGCCAGGAGCATGGCACAGTTCATGTCGTTCACGTCCTGGCCAGTCGTTTCAGCTTGCAATGAACGAATGAATCTGTGGGACTGTTCCAAGAACATGACTTCGGCGAAGTTGTGAGTGTTCATTTATGCTTATCGCATGCCACTCCATCCTGTACAGGCGACATTCAGGACGTAATCTGGAAAAAAACGTCCACTATGATGATTGACATCTCCACAGCAGGACCCTTAAATGCTCATCAATGGTATTTGCGAGATACGGCGATGTGGCTACCAAGGTCACGATCAATGCCACGCATTTTGTCAAAATAAAAACTATAAGGTCATGGTAGGACCGGCGTGGGTGACATCAAAGTGATGCCTTGTTTGCTATTTGTTGCCAAAACGCTTATTTAATGTTTATAAATGGAAAGTGAGAGACAGTTAGTGGATCATTATCATGTGATGTCTATCATGTGATATTATTTTGCTTTAATGTTTTACTTCGAGATGTCGGCCTGACAAAATACATATGTTGATAGAAAAGCACTTCTGAACATTTGACCCTTGAATTCCACATGTGGAACAAATGTAAGAACTTGTCCAAGAAATGACCGACGAACGATGGTGAAATTTTAAAGGCAATTGTCTATAAAAGATGATGAGTTATAGCCTGAAATGCACCATAGTACATATCACGTCAGCGCGACGTGGCCACCATCTGCAAGTCCGGTATGATTAGACCGCAGATGCAAAGCCAAGATTCATCTGTTAAATGAACGATTCAATTGGTGTCAACACCATACCATCCATAAAGCGAGCTTCGTGCCCAGTGCTTCACATTCATCACGATTCCAAACCAAGCACCGGCGGAGCCAGCAACAGGGAGCCGAAAGACTGCGCTTCAGCGTGCACACTGCCTACCCACGCGCCTTGTTTCTGGTGAATTGGCTGGACGCAGGCGGCGGCGGGCGATCATCAGCTGACGGCATCGGCCGTTTATCAGCTGACGGCATCGACCGATCATCAGCTGACGGCGGCGGCCGATCATCAGCTGACGGCATCGGCCGTTCATCAGCTGACGGCATCGGCCGTTCATCAGCTGACGGCATCGGCCGTTCATCAGCTGACGGCATCGGCCGTGAGCCGCCCAAATTGCGCCACTCAAATTACGGACACGGTGCGCCCGAAACGCGGAAGCCGGCGACTATCCGGGACCGTCGGCCCCGGTCGGTGCCGTCGTCGACGCGTCGACAAGTGACTACTGACTAGGCAGCCGGCGGCGGCAATCTCGCTCGGCCCGGCGCGTGCGCTCGTCGTCGACCCTCATCAAGGCCATTTCTCACGACGCCGACGGCGATGGGAATTCCGCGTCGGCAGTTAACCGAGGCGCATTTGCAATGGTCGGCTCGAGACTGGCCCGTGTGGCGCGACCCACACCCGCACCCCGTGACCTGCCACTGTGCACCGCCTGGCCAGGTAATTTGTTCAGGGGCCTTGGAACTCGTGCTGACAGTTGCAGGCAGGTCGGCTCGAGACTGGCCCGTGTGGCGCGACCCACACCCGCACCCCGTGACCTGCCACTGTGCACCGCCTGGCCAGGTAATTTGTTCAGGGGCCTTGGAGCTCGTGCTGACAGTTGCAGGCAGGTCGGCTCGAGACTGGCCCGTGTGGCGCGACCCACACCCGCACCCCGTGACCTGCCACTGTGCACCGCCTGGCCAGGTAATTTGTTCAGGGGCCTTGGAACTCGTGCTGACAGTTGCAGGCAGGTCGGCTCGAGACTGGCCCGTGTGGCGCGACCCACACCCGCACCCCGTGACCTGCCACTGTGCACCGCCTGGCCAGGTAATTTGTTCAGGGGCTTGAGCTCGTGCTGACAGTTGCAGGCAGGTCGGCTCGAGACTGGCCCGTGTGGCGCGACCCACACCCGCACCCCGTGACCTGCCACTGTGCACCGCCTGGCCAGGTAATTTGTTCAGGGGCCTTGGAACTCGTGCTGACAGTTGCAGGCAGGTCGGCTGTTGGCCGGAGGCCCGGTGCCCAGGGACTGCGGCAATAGTACCCGGTAACCGTGGGGTAGCAGCACCCGGTAACCGTGGGGTAGCAGTACCCAGTAGTCGTGGGTGCAGCACCTGGTGACTCTAGGATAGCAGTACCTAGGGTCATTGGATAGCAGTGCCCCGTGAGGTGAGGCGAGTTAGCAGTACCCATGACCGTGAGGTAGCAGTACCCGGCAATTGTGGGGTAGCAGTGCCCGTGACCGTGCGCTAGCAGAACCCGATGATCGTCTGGTAGCAGTGCCCCGGGGCCGTGAGGCATCGGTACCCAGTGACCGTGGGGGTAGCAGCACCAATTGACTATTGTGTAGCAGTTTCTCGTGACCGTGAGATAGTAGCATTCGTTGACCGTGAGGTAGCAACAGCCGGTGACTGTATGGTAGCAATACCCGATAGCTGAATGACAGATTACACAGGTTAGGTGAACGCCGCTGTACGTGATAAACGCAGTCTGCTCTGCCTTTGCCTGATTCGGTACCAGTGAGGATGTGCAGCTCTACGTGCATCTAGTTTAAGTGCACCACACATGTGCAACCTCCTGTTAATTTTTATTTTGGGGTGGGGGCTGGAGATGGGCCCCAAAACTTTAAGTTACAGCGACCTGGCTTTGCATGTCAAGCTCCAACCTAAAATCGATCTCGACCCCGAGGCTTTTTAGGACATTATCATCGGAAGCGGCGCTCATAGTATACAAGGTGACATTTCGCTCGGCACGTGTCGTAAGTTAGCCCACGCCGGCCCATCACACTGCATTGGCAGACATACCGAGCGTAATTGCAGGTGATAAAATGACACCGCTGAGGAAATAGACGCATTCAACACTCGTGTCAGCTGTCATGACACACCGGCTGCTGGTGTGTCGGAATGTCTCCATTGTGCTTTATGGCTACTCCTGGGTGCTTGGTGCCGCACGGACGTGACATGGCTCAGGAAATGAGACCATTTGCGACATGGACAGCGTTACAAGTCTATGCTCTATGTGCAGACTGTTTGTTCATGAGCATCTCTTGTATTGTGTGTGTTATGTTTGATTTGTTTTCTTCTTCATTAGACAAGCGAGCTCGTAGGACAAAAGATCACAGCGGATTGACGCATAATCCTGAAGCTGCGTCCCGTGGCGTCTCCACCTATTGGGAAGGGACAACAAAGAACGAAGGGATAAAAGCAGCCATTGGAACAATAGTTAGCGAGTAAAATAAAGGGAAGACCAGGCAATGCACCAGATCCCTTCATCTTCACCAGTGTTGTGTACAAGCCGCGCCGACACAACACCCACCATCCCCACACACCGCCCACCATATCCACACAATGCCCATCATCGCCACACAACACCCACCATCCCCACTCACCGCCCACCATATCCACACAATGCTCATCATCGCCGCACACCGCCTACCATCGCCGCACACCGCCTACCATCGCCACACACCGCCTACCATCGCCACACACTGCCCACCATCGCCACACACCGCCCACCATCGCCACACACCGCCCACCATCGCCACACACCGCCCACCATCGCCACACACCGCCCACCATCGCCACACACCGCCCACCATCGCCACACACCGCCCACCATCGCCACACACCGCCCACCATCGCCACACACCGCCCACCATCGCCACACACCGCCCACCATCGCCACACACCGCCCACCATATCCACACAATGCCCATCATCGCCACACACCGCCCACCATCGCCACACACCGCCCACCATCGCCACACACCGCCCACCATCGCCACACACCGCCCACCATATCCACACAACACCCACAATCGCCACACAACACCCACCATCGCCACACACCGCCCACCATCGCTACACAATGCCCACCATCGCCACACACCGCCCACCATCGCCACACGACGCCTGGCTAGCGTCCAAACGGCGCGGTCCTGAGAGCATGCGACCACCTCCGTCGTACTCGACGTGTCAAGTGCTTTTCCGTCAATACGTATGTCAAGTAGATGAGCCGGCGCATGCTGGGTACAATCGCTGCCAGGGATTTCAGATAGGCTACGAAATCAGATTTGTATTGGGAGGCTGTTGGTGCCGACATGAAGAATGAAGTGTTTGGTTTGCTTCTTACAAAAGCCACATAGCCCGTGCTATATTGTAAAATAACTATGATAGCATGATGACATGGTCGAATTATTGACATGAATAACGGTATCGCTTGTGTTTGATTTGTTTTTCGTGCATGCCTGAGTACGATGCGCTACCTGTAGACGTTATCGTGTGTGTGCTTATACGTGCGCCAGATTTAAGCTTCGGACCAGCAGCTTATCATGACCAGCTTGCATTTATAATGATACAATAATGATCTAGTATTATCTCATTATTGAACGATTTCTCACCATCTGTCCTCATCAGTGGTTCCACTAAACGACAATCGCGTGTTCCAAGCATTTGACACCATAATAGATGTTCTTAGAGGAGGAATGTTTTTTTTTCTCGCATGAGTCTTCATACCACTGTGGCAGACCAATGGTAAAGTTGGGTAGGTGTACTTTCCTTTTCAGGGATTAGGCTGATTTAGCTATTTCGCTGATCATAATACAATAGCCGTTCGCAAATTTAACCATACGGATGTTACTAGGTGTAGGCGAATCAGTCATGAAAAAAACAGCATGCCTGTGGCCAGTTCGTGGCCAAGTCAGTTGCCAATTCAAAGACTTAGTATCAGCCTAAATTCTTCCCATGCACCATGTCCATACTCAATTCTCTCAAATACAACACATTAATTCACTGACTAAAAAATATACCTATGTGTATATATATATATATATATATATATATATATATATATATATATATATATATATATATATATATATATATATATAGGTATACATATATTGTTGTTGCATTTAGCAGCAGCGATCACTCGCTGAGTGGACGACCCTTCCCAGCGTGCAAAACAAGAATAGAATTTGCCGAAGCTTTCTCCACCTAATCCCACTCCATGCTGATGAAGCACTATGACGTTTGCGCGGCGGGTACCTGATTGGTTTACAATGGCTAGAAATACTTCCAACATACACAACCAATAGACTGCTTGACCTGAATTTATCTGAAAGTCATATCGTACGATCTCTTTGATGACGTAAAATAATAATATCCAACTTTTGTTTGTTAATCCTATACCATGCTTCAGTTATTTGATTTAATTTCCTAACTAACTTCGCTGGATTTTATTCATGCAACATCATGTCAAACAAATATCCTATGCATGTACATTACGTCACTAAAACCTAGCCAGCTGCTCCCACAATGGATTAGGCTGCCGGCATCTTGCTGAGTTGTTTACAATCTATTGGAGAGCCTGCTGGTATTTCTTTCTAATTGGCCTATCCATTTGAAATTATTACACCACTTGTGAACTAAGCATTGTGGACTCACTATTAGGTGCGCTTTTTGGCAGCAGAACGTGCTGCGAAAAGCTCAAAATAGTTAGCTCTGAAACGCCGGAGCCACATGGATTGCAGTGACACGGCATAATATGTAATGGCAGATAGTGTGTTAAAATGACTGATAGTCATGGATGTTCCTTTATGTACTTTTGAGGGCCAAGTTCCCCTTCAATGTTGGCTTCCCCATTACTTTTAACTTTGCAAGTGAAATCCTATGGTATGTCCCGCAATCCATATGGGGCCACTCATTGCCCTTATGTATTCTGCCCCCAATAATTTTTAGAAATCAATGCCCGTACTGACAGTTTTTACTTCGGTAAATGTGCGGCTCCGTTAAACCGGCTTTGCTATGGCAGGTTATGGCCCTGCCCCACATTTTCTATAGCTTAAGGGCCTGGCCAAATGTTCTGTCTAGTCCTGGTGTCATTGCATTCTTGTCGATATTTTTGTTCATAAGCTGAGCCAGAGCATAGGCAGGTCTAGTGGATCGGTTTGATGGGGAACAGCGTCCGAGAAGCCTTCAGGCTCCCTCTCCAAATTTCTCCAACTCCTGCCTGATGGGGTGCCAAATTGCATATTTTGAGCTTTTGGGGAGCATGGCCGACTTGCTCCCTTGATACGCCACTGAGCCAAGGGCGGTGAATTTTCGTTTAGCCGGGAAGAGAAAGCACTCATTTCAGATTCATTATTTGCCATGCAATGCTATAAGGTTAATGATAAGCTTCGAAGATTTTAATTCCCCTCTTGTCCCACCCGAACTTGCCACCCGTGGGATGAGCAAAGATAACTGAGCAGAGCAATCGATAAAGCTCAAAAGTATTTCAACCATGGGAATATACTACGGGGGTTGGGGTGGTGGACATGTCGCGTCAATTTGTTGCAATGGGAAGTTTGTCCCCATCGACAGATTTTACAGACCATGCTCCTTCTCGGCCTGCAATAAAAATTACCCTGGGGTTTTTGATTGACAAAGACAATTTGGAAATTCTGTGTGTATAGTTTGGTGTTCACATCTCGCCTCCCGCAAACATCGCTTTGTTCTTGACTGGTTTCAATGGTATACATAATGATAAACATATTCGCTAATTGTCGACCCATAACTAGCTACTCACAACAAGGTAGTTGTGAGTAGCTGGTTATGGTTATAATTATAGTTTTAATTATATGCACGGATCCATATAATTCTAAGACGTCCTGAGAAATCAGGGCCAGGTCTCGTGCCTCAACACTCCGGTGTCGTGCTCAGCCATCGCCAGGTCGGTTGGCAAATCTACATTCGGCTGGCCGGGGAGGCTCTTAAAAGCCCTCTTCCTCGCTTTGGGCTTAGAGGCGCATCGACTGCATTGGTCATGTAATCCATCCCGCTTTAACTTTCGATCTGCATGAGCTATGGTGAAATGCAAAGCGTCGCTACCTCTGGCTATGGAGAGCCCGAAGCATTAATTTGCATTTTTGCCGAAAATGAGGTCACCACAGGTAATATTAGGTCACTATGCGAAGTTCGACTCGAATCCTGGACATAGTTGATGAAGCCAGAACATGTTTTCGTTGGAGATTCTATGAAAATAACTAATATAGCGGAGTGTATTATAGATGCATATATTCACACACACCCATACACACACACTCACACACACACACACATATATATATATATAGATATATAAATATACATATAAATATATATACATATATATATATATATATATATATATATATATATATATATATATATATATATATATATATATATATATATATATATATATATATATATATATATATATATATATATATATATATATATATATATATATATATATATATATATATATATATATATATATATATATATATATATATATATATATATATATATATATATATATATATATATATATATATATATATTATATATATATATATATATATATATATATATATATATATATATATATATATATATGTGTATATAAATATATGTGCATTCTATATCTGAGCACAGCTATGCACCTAACTTGTCCCAGAGCGCTGGCGCGGCCACTGATGGAAACATGTACACAAAAATGCAAAGAAACAAAATTGACGTTTATTCGCGGTTCATCGCGTGTACAATTTCATCAGAACTTCGCAGTTTCCGAAGAATGCTGTCCTCGACAGCCATGTTGCGTGTCCGAAAGAAGAATATGCATTTCAAGGTTACGTGAGGGTTGGTTTTGTGCGGTTCACTCCACGAGCTTCATTATGGCCAGCAAAGTTGAGATTGGACGCGTGTCGCCCGAGTCGGAAGACAATTTACGCTGTGATATCGCAGTGTCACAATAGTTTGTTTTCGATGCGTGTCTGGTCTCCAGAGTGTCTGAGCCATTTCTCTAAGCCCCAACATCCTCAAACTGCCGTCCCAGTGCTGGATGTTTCTCTGCTGTCATTGCGGCGCCGCGCTGCATCCGGCCCGACGACGGTCACGATCCCAGCCCCGGTCCCGCCGTAACCCCGGCCACCCCCGACACGGGCGACGGTCACAATCCCAGCCCCGGCGTAACCCCGGCCACCCCCGACACGGGCGACGGTCACGACCACAGCCCCGGCCCCGGCGTAACCCCGTCCACCCCCGGCACAGGCGACGGTCACGATCCCAGCCCCGGTCCCGCCGTAACCCCGGCCACCCCCGACACAGGCGACGGTCACGATCCCAGCCCCGCCGTAACCCCGACCACCCCCGACACGGGCGACGGTCACGATCCCAGCCCCGCCGTAACCCCGACCACCCCGACACGGGCGACGGTCAGCCCCGGTCCCGCCGTAACCCCGGCCACACAGGGGCCCAGCCCCGGCGTAACCCCGACCCCCGACACGGGCGACGGTCACGATCCCAGCCCCGGCCCCCCGTAACCCCGGCCACGCGACCCTCCCGGCCCCGTCCCCCCCAAAACCCCCCCCGGCGACGGTCACGATCCTAGCCCCGGCCCGTCCCTGTAACCCCGGCCACCCCCGACACGGGCGACGGTCACGATCCTAGCCCCGGTCCCGCCGTAACCCCGGCCACCCCCGACACGGGCGACGGTCACGATCCCAGCCCCGCCGTAACCCCGGCCACCCCCGACACGGGCGACGGTCACGATCCCAGCCCCGGTCCCGCCGTAACCCCGGCCACCCCCGACACGGGCGACGGTCACGATCCTAGCCCCGGTCCCGCCGTAACCCCGGCCACCCCCGACACCGGCGACGGTCACGATCCCAGCCCCGGCCGTAACCCCGGCCACCCCCGACACGGGCGACGGTCACGATCCCAGCCCCGGCGTAACCCCGGCCACCCCCGACACGGGCGACGGTCACGATCCCAGCCCCGGCCCCGCCGTAACCCCGGCCACCCCCGACACGGGCGACGGTCACGATCCCGGCCCCGGTCCCGGCGTAACCCCGGCCACCCCCGATACGGGTGACGGTCACGATCCCAGCCCCGGTCCCGCTGTAACCCCGACCACCCCCAACACGGGCGACGGTCACGATCCCAGCCCCGGTCCCGCCGTAATCCCGGCCACCCCAGACACGGGCGACGGTCACGATCCCAGCCCCGGCGTAACCCCGGCCACCCCCGACACGGGCGACGGTCACGATCCCAGCCCCGGCGTAACCCCGACCACCCCCGACACGGGCGACGGTCACGATCCTAGCCCCGGTCCCGCCGTAACCCCGGCCACCCCCGACACGGGCGACGGTCACGATCCCAGCCCCGGCGTAACCCCGACCACCCCCGACACGGGCGACGGTCACGATCCCAGCCCCGGTCCCGCCGTAACCCCGGCCACCCCCGACACGGGCGACGGTCACGATCCTAGCCCCGGTCCCGCCGTAACCCCGGCCACCCCCGACACAGGCGACGGTCACGATCCCAGCCCCGGCGTAACCCCGACCACCCCCGACACGGGCGACGGTCACGATCCCAGCCCCGGCCCCGCCGTAACCCCGGCCACCCCCGACACGGGCGACGGTCACGATCCCGGCCCCGGTCCCGGCGTAACCCCGGCCACCCCCGATACGGGTGACGGTCACGATCCCAGCCCCGGTCCCGCTGTAACCCCGACCACTCCCGACACGGGCGACGGTCACGATCCCGGCCCCGGTCCCGGCGTAACCCCGGCCACCCCCGATACGGGTGACGGTCACGATCCCAGCCCCGGTCCCGCTGTAACCCCGACCACCCCCAACACGGGCGACGGTCACGATCCCAGCCCCGGTCCCGCCGTAATCCCGGCCACCCCAGACACGGGCGACGGTCACGATCCCAGCCCCGGCGTAACCCCGGCCACCCCCGACACGGGCGACGGTCACGATCCCAGCCCCGGCGTAACCCCGGCCACCCCCGACACGGGCGACGGTCACGATCCCAGCCCCGGCGTAACCCCGGCCACCCCCGACACGGGCGACGGTCACGATCCCAGCCCCGCCGTAACCCCGGCCACCCCCGACACGGGCGACGGTCACGATCCCAGCCCCGGCGTAACCCCGGCCACCCCCGACACGGGCGACGGTCACGATCCCAGCCCCGCCGTAACCCCGGCCACCCCCGACACGGGCGACGGTCACGACCACAGCCCCGGTCCCGCCGTAATCCCGGCCACCCCCGACACGGACGACGGCCGATCTTTCCCCGGGACACGGGCTTTCATATGCAGATAGGCGCGTCCGTCAATGAAATTTTGTCATATTCAGTGAGTCGGGCGGGACCGACGCGCGCGTTATCAGCCGGCGCGGTGCTTGTGTATGCGTTTAGCGTGCGACCCGGCTTCCATCTGGCAGGCGGCGAGCGGCCGTTTATCTTGATCTGAACCCTCGGCCAAAGTGGGACAGCCCAACAGGAAACTTCCGGCGCATCGGCATGCCAAAAAAGATCGATGCATATCCGGCTGCAGAATGCTGGATGTCTGCAGTGACCATTCGCCGAGGCAGCCGGTGATGTCGTTTCTTGTCACAGCTCGCATACGGTTTCTCTCGAATGCATTATATTGGGATCCATACTGTCGTATGTAACCGATGCACCCAGCGCCGAGGCAAGCCGGGCCTGCACCGAGGTAAGCCGGGGCCTGTACCGAGGTAAGCCAGAAGCATCAACAGGAAATGAGATCTTTCAACACAATTACATCAGCAGCACTGAGCAGCTTTGCGATTCTTGGCAGCGCGCTCACACCGTATTACAGCTGTTGCATTTCAATGCATTGAAATGCAACAATGTGCATGAGGGACAGATCCAGCCCCCATGCTGATACTTTCGAACTTTATTTTAGGAGAGCTCACAACAAGCATGGATCGGATCCAAATAAGGGTGTGAGTTGCATTCTGGGGGATATACCTGAATATATTTAGTCCGAATTCTTGCTGGGGTGGCTTTATGGACAAGGGTCCTATTGCTAAGCGGATCTTCCTACGCGAACCCATGCTCCACCACCCGATCGATGAATTTCAGTTCAACGGCAGAATTTTGATTGAGAACTTAACGTGCCGTCAATGCACCGGCACGGCCGGCCTAGTAGCTCGTACCCAACCTTTTTGAGACAGTTTCCAACTAACCCTCCCACTAAATTCGAACGCGTGAAATGACTACAAACCTGTCTTGCCAGGACACGGGAGACAAATGCAGGCCAACGCTCTAATCAACTGAGCTTCCGTGGCGGCAGACTGCTAATTTTGAAGCTAGTAATTTGTCACGTAGACGACAAGTTAGCGCGTCCAATGATGCCACCGGCTCAGATCTCTACGAAGATGGGTTGGATTCATGTTTTGGAATTATGGATTCGGGGTGAGAAAAAATAATTCAAAGCCTTCAAATTCGAGGATAATAATTGTATTCCTGTTTTTATATCAATGCTTGATGCTTTCTGATGGTCTTTGTACTTCTTCAAAGAACAAGATCTTCCTGCTTGCCAAACGTTCCCCTTGAATCTGTTGGCAAAAAGAAAGGACCGGTTTTGATAGTACAAATCCAGGACCTGGCTGCTTTTCCAACTTAGCACTGGTGCGATGATTACGAACCGATACAGCGCTGAGAAGCCAGTGCAACAGTCACGAACGGCACCCATGATTGGTAATAAGTTGCACTAAATAGTTGGTTGACTAATGGACATTTGACATCACAACACATGGTGAATGTCCTACAATTAAAATGGCGCAATGATGAAGCTGACACATATCTTCTCAATAAAAAGTTATTCAGATGGTACGACGATCGTGTCGTATCTTGTGGGGGGGGGGGGGGGGGGGGATCGTGGGTTGTCGGGTTGGTCGGTCGGGTTGGGTCTGGTCGGGTCGGGTCGGGTCGGGTCGGGTCGGGTCGGGTCGGGTCGGGTCGGGTCAGGTCGGATCGTGTGTCAAGCCCACCCGTTACAAGCGAAAAAAGATCGGTGCGCTCATGGACACACAAGTGCTCCAGCACCTACATGCATCCCATGGCCTTTCACAATAGGTCAAGGGCCGGCTTCGGTCTATCTATGCGTCCAGCTGTCGCTCATCCAGTCGCTTCGGACCATGGACTGTGTGTCCAGGGGTGGAGACAGTGCGCCACCGTGTGCGACGCGTGTCTACCTGTCTCTGCCAACCCTACACCCGTTGGGGTGTACGATTGGTAGAGACAGGTAGACACGGGTGTAGAGACAGGTACCTGTTTCTACTTGTTTCCACACCCGTTGGGCGCTACATAATCAGCGGCAGTTAATGCGCCCTAAGCCCAAATAGTCATTCGATGAATCAATACCAGCACCGTGCAGGTGCGTGCATCGGTGTCCACGTTTCTATCTAATTTGGTGGAATATTTTTCAATCGATATCCAACGGAATTATCAGTATAGTACTAGTGCGATACAATCAGACCCATGTATGCAATCGCAATGGCCAAAATAACTGAGAGCACGCCATTCGAACAGTTTGCTTTCATGGGCAAGCATTACCAACAATGTCACAATGGAGCGACAACAGTTAAGACAAGGCAAGGCAAGCATTACTAACAATGTCACAGCGGAGCGACGACAGTTAAGACAAGGCAAGGCAAGCATAGCTAACAATGTCACAGCGGAGCGACGACAGTTAAGACAAGGCAAGGCAAGCATTACTAACAATGTCACAGCGGAGCGACGACAGCTAAGCGTGTCCGGCAGATTGCTTTTCTGGAAAGAGCAAGGTTACGTATGCACCAGTTTCAGCCTGACTGGTGGATGGGGTGTTGAGCCACTTAAGGGAAGACGTTTCTGGCCCGATTCCATTAATCTCCCGGTAACTTCTACTGGCTGGTAGCGCAAGGTTAAACTGCTAGCAATAGCACAAGACGTCTAAGTTGGTTCAATTACTTTTGTTCACATGAAACGTAACTGATTGCGTCACATCTTTCGCCACGTAGGGAAACACCATGGTTTGTCCGACAAAAGCATGTATGACATCTGTGATCTGTGGCATAGCATTTGACCCCATACATGCTTCTTTTCAATCCAAACGAAGTCAAATGAGGTCATGTTCCCAACCTGGTATACTAGACTGCTTAAGTATTGCATATTATGCATCTTCTTCACCGAAGTTATAGAAAAGGACACAAACAATCATGTTGTAGAAGTATGCAATCAACATTTGTGAACATCAATCGTGCAATTTTAAGCACACCTGTTTGTTTATTGGGGCTTAAGGCGCATCGCCTGCAGTGGTCATGCAGCGCTCAACATTTAAACGCATATTGCCAATGAATAAAAACTTACTATTTATATCATTATTTGCATTTTATTTTTACTTATTATGTTATTTCGTATTTATTGCAATTTCAGTCAAACAAAAATTAAACTAACTATGCAGTACAGATCACAGGATCTGAGCCTGAGTTTTAGTACATGAGCACAGCTAGATTCACATATCAGCATCCTCCGAATCGCGTACATCGTTTATCAGCAAGTTGGACTGCAAGGAAAACACACCAGAAAGATGGCGTGCACGGTTTAATTAGTGAAGTCGTTATGATATGATCTGTTTTCACCTTGACCTGAGTTGTTCCTGCACACCGTAGACGTTTGGCTTTCGTTTGCGGATACTTAAGATTCTACGACGCTGTCACTATTGGTTCAATGGGTGCTGTATGACCGAAGCAGTCGAAGCGCCTCTAAGCCCAAATAACTAACTAACTAACACTATTGGTTCAACTGCTATTACAGCGAAGCCAAGGTTGGATGGGAAGGCTCCACGCCAGTCCCAGTGGATATCATCCCAGTGACTTGGTGATGCTTCCTCCAAAAGTGAGGCTACTGGGAATCAACACACAAGCCATTCTTCAATTCCTCATTTGCGACAACGTCTTGGCGAACCAGTGCATCAGTGTGTTGGGGTGTATGCATTTGCAACACTGCCGCGCCACAGGGGAGTAGCTGGAACTGCGGCAGTGGACCGTCGACCGTAGCCACGCCTACCTCCCATTTGGCCACGCCTACTTTCCGTTGGGACACGCTTACTTCCCGTTGGGCGACGCCTATTACTCATTGGCCTACTTCCCACTGGGCCACGCCCACGTCTAATTGAGCCACGCCTACTCCCATTGAGCCACGCCTACTTACTGATGGGCTCAGCCCAATCTTTTCCTGGGGAAGTTTCTCATGTTTAGGACGATTTGGAGCCCAAGTTTAGATTATTGTTCAAACAGACCAGCAATTGTACACTTTGCACCATACCACATCACCTCGTGCGATTTTCCTCGCAATTTCGCGTCTCTTCTCTCAACTTGTCTAGTTCTGAACATGGATCGACCCTGTCTCTCCCGAGTTAGCTACGAATGCGTCAGTGAAGCGTATTCTGTCGTATTCGCACGCCCGAATATTATGGCCACAATCGTTACCGATAGGAGCCGTGAGCCATTAATGTTGACAGTGGTCATCTGCTCGTTTTCTATGAAGTTCCAATTTGGGCATGCAGTTATCCTCCATTTACGATTATCGTAATTATTTTCAATAAACTTAGTGATTCCTATTCTGCCTTTGCACGTGTAGTGCAGCCAGCAATGTTCACTGTTAATGCCTTCCAACGCTTACTGCTAATTTACTAATATGTGTTAGCACAAGCTTGTAATCTGTCATAAAATGCACAATAATTATGTTAATGTATTCCTGAATGCGGTTGTTTCGGCTAATCCAATCATGCAACCAGCATGGCAAGGTTTATACCTGTATGAGCCGAACTGGTTGCCAGCTAATTACTGAGCTGAATTCATTAAGATGACACAAGGATAGTGAATGAAGCAGGAATGAGGTCACAAAGACTTATGACGTCAATAGGGGATTTACGACCGATACATTACTGCGGGCTGGACATCATACTAATGTTTCGCTCGAAATGGTGCAATAGGGCGCTGCATGACCAATGTAGTCGATGCGCCCGTAAACTCCAATAACCAACCAACAAATGGTGCAATACCTTTGACCAGAACCTCCATGAGCCGGATTAGATCCTAAGTGACTTCGCTGTCTGGAGAATATTAATATGTGGTGGAGGGAAATAAGCAAGGTTCTTTGTAGATACTAAAACGAATAAAAACCAAGTTAAGGCCAATTATTAAGGTGTGATGACCTATGTTTAACCTTATGGATTTCTGGACGATTTGGAGGTGGGGCGAGGGGAGGGGCCAGAGCGGCTCCAGTGAGCTGCTGAGGATTCGGGTCCAATGAACTGTTGAAGAGTGGGAGCAAGACTCCAGCGACCTGATGAGGATTGAGACTAAACAAAATTTAATCTGTGTGATTGGCATGAATGAGACTTAGGACCCCTTTCTGGGAAGCGCGCATGCTTGTCACCAATGGCGGACTCAGGTACTTCATCGTATAATTATCCACCAGTGGCGGACATGATTATCCATCAGTGGCGGACTCATGATTATCCATCAGTGACGGACTCTAGTACGTCATCGCATAATTTTCCGTGAGTGCATGACTCTGGTGCGTCATCGCATGATTATCCATCAGTGGCTGACTCAGGTACGTCGTCGCATCAGTGGTGGACTTCGGTACGTCATTGCATGATTGTCAATCGCTTTCGCATGATCATCAATGAGGTGAACGTCTAGGGTCTGGTGTCGATGTATCGCCTAAGTTCAGTAACTGTCGGGAGCCTTATCCAGGGCTGAGATGAACAGGGCTGAGTCTGGGGTCTGTGGTCTCATGGATGAGTTGTCTACGTTCAGTAATTGCCGGGAGCTTTGCCCCGGATTGAGGTGAACATCTGAAGTATGGCATAGCTGAGTCGTCTAAGCCGGTAACTGCCGGGAGCTTGAGTGCATCATCGGCGGATATAATTATCCATGATTATATACCAGTGGCGGACCTGATTATCCATCAGTGGCGGATCCTGGTACGTCATCGGCAGCGCGTTGTCACCTCTGGCGACACCATCAGTCGGTCGGGACACCGGGCACAACGGGGGACCGCTAATGATAGCGTGGACCAGGATGGTGAAAGCGAGCGTGCTGTGATAAATGACCAAAATCTTAATGGCCCTGCAGGAGTGGATGCGCGACGTCAGCTTGAACAGACGCGGAAAAATGAGCTTTGCCGCTATTTCGGCGAGAAGTCAGTCATTTCCTGCCAGAGGTGGTGCTGTTTTAACGCTGGGGGACGGTGTCCAGTCAATGCACCGTTCTCTGCGAAAGGGCGCCCGCTTTGTATTCCGGGGCTCAACTGAAGTTGTAGGCGTCGTATCCTATGCAAGGTCCATTTCAGGGTAGAATAGCCTATCGCACTCACAGGAGCGTCCTTCCGTGAGTAAAACTTGTTGTCGCATTGGGACGCTGGTTCAATGACAATGGCATCGAGCGCATGGTATGCACCAGTTGCCTGGTGGTGACGGTGTGCTGGGACTGACTCCTCGAAGTCATCGGCAGGGGCATTTACCTGGTGACCGGCGGTGCACGTAGCCTAAGTGTGTCTGTCCGGACCGCCTCCTTTACCCGCCAGTGCAAGTGGACAATTGTGGAAAACTACTCCATCTACTGCCTGCTGTTTGCTTGGGGAATTTCTGCGTGCGAAGTACGCTGCTGCCTTTGGGGTTTTAATGCGTACAATGCCTATTATAGTTTTCCAACTTTTCTGTGCCACCATAGGATACGAACGAACCTGTAAACAATCTGCGAGTACCAAATAACCGGCGGAAGCTGAACTTTGGACTGAGGTGAACATCTCTGGGTCTGGTATAGATGCGTCGTCTATGCTCAGTAAGTGCCGGGAGCTTATTCCAGGGCTGAGGTGAACAATGATGCGATATCTATCCAGCGAGCATATGTTTGCCAACAACAATACGACATTCGCCCTGGCATATCCACAGAGGGCGCCATGGCGACTAGCAATATTGACAAGGGCATGGCGACTTCGCTCGTCACCACCGACACCTAAAAGAAAAACATGACAGCGTCGCGCACGGCCTCCTGGAGAGACTGGTCTGGTTCGACACCGTCGGCCAGTAGTTTCCGCGTTGCTTACCAATCGAACGCAGTCTGTTGAATTTGCTGAGGCCCTGCCGGTAATACAGGGATGGCACAGGGCCCTACATTGGCCCTTGTGCCCTTCCTTCCATTCTCCAACGATATGCCACAGCACATAACAAACTACAAGCCAGTCATGTACGCCGATGTACTGAAACATGTACGCCATGTACGCTTCTTTGTACTGAAACAATGTGTGGAAACCACCCTGCCATCCGCTATGAACTGGCGTGCACAAAATATGCTAAAAATACACTTTTCAACAATAGAAATGCGCATCCTGAAAGCACGTCAAAAGATACACGAACGCACACTTTGGAGTGTCCGAAATCCAACCGCCACATTGCGTCCAAATTCTGTGTGTGACCGTGGACGATTGCCTACTGGGAGCAGGACATTGCTGCCACCAAGGGGCGCTGCTATTGCGCTCCTATCGCACTGGCCAGGATGACGCTCTGCGTGCCTCGCGACACCATGCGTCTCTTAATTGAAGCGCTGTGTTCCCCCACGTGCGATATTACACGACTGTGATGGATGTGCCGTGACTCAGCATAGCAGGGTGCAAATGTGCATTAACTTGGTATTTGCATCATCGGCGGACTGGGGTATCGTCCCGGAGTGGCTGCAGTTCCTTGACATACGACGGCCGTGTGTGATCCGTATGATACAATATAAACACCCATAATTTACGCATATCGTTTTGCACGACAGAAAAGCGTTCGAGCCGATTGGACATCACTTTGCCAATGGTCGCGCTGTCCCATCCCACCCAGAGCAGCAGGGCGCCGGCCGCCGATGGGCCGCCCACCGCCGACCACCTTCCACGCATCCACACTGTTAGTTAGTTATTAGGGGTTTAGGGCGCATCAACTGCAGTGGTTATACAGCGCCCACACGCATCCACACCGAATTCGCACGATGTTCATTCGTGTGCCGAGCGGTAAGCGCATGGAATTGACACAGAACAGATGAACCACACAGCAACAACCACTTCTTCTTTGGATACCGAGCCACACCAACATACACGGCAACGAGCACAGACGCACAGACACAGAAACAAACATAATCACGCCACAACAGACCTCAGTCTGTTCTTGCTCACGATCCGACTGCAGCCCCCGGCTATCAGCACACGCATTCAACAAACAGAGACACTGTACAAACACACTTTGATAAAATACACACCAAACACGAATATTGGAACACTATCCACCAAACCAGCAGACATGAAGAACGTGTGATAAGCATAAGCACCCAGTATCTATTGTTTCGGGGAGTCGGTGCTTTTGCAAAACTTGGATACCCAGTAACCACCTTAAGCTACGACGAGCTTTTTCTGTCTCAAATGTTTGTTGTTTTATTTGTATCGTGATTCTACCATTGTCATTTCCGTCAAGACCTGAAAACTCATTTGATCGGAGCTCCGAAATGCATGATGTGACGTGTTATTTAGTAGGCTGGAGACAGCTAATAACAGGGGAGAGAATGGATTCATTCGTTGAAAAGAAACGTTGCTTTTTAAAGATAATTGGAGGAGGTTTCTAGGATTGTTTTTTTCTTCTTCTCCGCCACAGGGGCTTCTTCTGGAAATACATTTTCTTTGACGCCTATTCGCTTTGATCCTGCTCGGATTGCATTTTCACTTTGCTCTGGCATTGATGTCCATGAACGGACTTTGAACGCGGCACTGTTACAGTGTGTTGGTGCCGGGATTAATGCAACAACAATAAGAGCAGCGCAATAATAATGAAGACATTATAAATATCAGTAATAATAATAGCAATAGTAACAATAATTGTATAATAATTGCACTGGTAAGTGTATTGTGCTGATTGTACCGATAACTGCAATAATGATCACACACTGGCATACCCTAATCACCGCACTAATAATACTTCCACGCGAATTATAAAAAACAACAATACAGAATAAAAACCGGAGTAATATTAACAAGAATAATGGTAATAATAGCAACACTACTACTTCACTACTACTACTACTACTTTTTCGTGTCCTGGCATGACAGGCTACCAAGTTCCAGAGAATCACTATTAAGTTCCCTGCCACCCAGTTGCAGTGAGTCTCTGCTCGGCGACTGAACGTCGTTTCTGTTTCAGAGAGTCCCTCTCGAACGGCAGTCTGCTGTTTGCGCCGTTCACGGCTCATCTGTTCCGGCTGGACGTGCACGGCGGCCGCTACCGCTGCGTCGTCTCCAACAGCATAGGACTCATCGTCAGCCGAACCGTCCGGCTGAAGCCAGGTCAGTCCAGCTGGCGACACACCAGGCTGTCTGAAGTAGGGTCAACAGGCTCAATGTCCGGTCAGTAGCCTGAGGCCAGAGCGCTGCGTTTAGGGTAAGACAGCGCGTTTGAGGTTGGGTCTGCCCATCAGGAGTGATGCGATGTCACCCCTGGGCGCCGCCAGGTTGGGATCAGATGAGTTCGTCTCATGTCATGCGAGCTGTCCGAGCTCAGGTCAAACTGTTTAAGGTCAGTCAGTCAGTCAGGTCAGTCTGTTTAACCTCGGAACACGTCAAACCCGTATGGATTAACATCAGGCAGTTTGGGTCAGGCCATTCTGTCTCAGATGAGATTAGTCGGCCTGATGCTAAGCCAGTCGGTCTGAATCAGAGTGGCCTGACTGACGACTTTAGACCTACAGAGGCCAGTAGTCTGCATATAGTCTAACCAGCCAGCAGCATATAGTCTCGTATTCAGCGTGCTATCTCCCCGCGTTGATGGTAAGATTTTCCCCCCGCGTTGATTATTTTTTGCTTGATGAATACTGGCTGAACTCCCGTAGATAGCTGTTAATGTAAATTCATTCTATGCGGGGCATTTGCATGAAATGAAGAAATTTTATTGCAACTACAGATGTGTCAAATCGTTGTTTTGTCACTGAACGTGATGCCGTTTTGCATACATTTGGAGAAGCACCTGTTACCATGCTGAACGGTGGCGTCCAATGATGAATTGTACTCACTCAGAACTTTGGGTCCAAAAAGGCCAAAGCTCTCCACCTCCTCCCAACGAACTTTTTTACGCAGCGCAACAAGCTCTACATACATCCTTATTGAATCATCATTATGACACCCGTATCAGGATTGTATGTACCATGCGACGCATGCAGAGCAGGGGGGGTTGGTCAGAATGCGACGACAGAACTCCTCCCTTCGCGGTGTGGTGCAATAGGTGTCGCCAACCAGGCGGACCGGGGGCGCTGCCCCTCCCCCATGTGTGACCGGCGCTCCTTTAGCGCGCGCGACGGGCCCTCGTCAGGCAATCGCCTCAGGGGAGCCGAGGAGGTCGGACGGGGCTGAGCACCCGGAGAGGTGAGACGGATTTGTGTTGTCGAAGCCCGGAATATGTAGCCTGAGATACAAAGGGAACACTGGAAGGGTTTGTGTCGCTGTTGAGCTGTTGGAACTGTTGCACAAGACTCGCCGTATTGGTTAACTAATCAGCCCGGTCAATACAAGGCATTAACGGCTGTTGGTTTGAAAGGCTCTTTCGATTTGGGAACTTTGTGGTTTCGAGAAGCTATTGAATTTGTGAACCAATTATCGTACAAGCGAGGAGGCAAACCCTAGACTATCACTGTCAAACAAAGAGAGCTCGCCTACAATGAGGACAAGGGTTAATTGTGTACCTGCAGTCAGTTCGTGTTGCTGGCTGGTAAATGTCGTGACAACCAGCATTTGTCGCAATCCGCCTGCGCTAAATGATACCATTGCGTTAAAAAACAGTCGCAATGGCGCCAGATCAGCGGTCTTCGTATCCACAGCGACAAAGAAGCAGCGTGGTCTGCCCCGTCCATGTTTTCTCAAGGGAGAAAACACATGCAAACTTTATACATTCTGTTCTTGTTACCTCGGTGCCCATCAGCTCTGTCGCCTGCGGAGAATTCCCCCAAAGTGCTTGGAAACCCACAAACATGTTGGCACACAAACATTTCAAATGCCGAAGAAGTCCCCAGGCTTTGTGATGGTCTGCGCGCGAAGATAATGAAATTTCATCGTCTAATGCTTTCAGTTGGACGTTCCATCATGTCGTCAGCGTTGCTCGGTGGAGCCGAGCGGCGGGCTGTGGCAGGCCGATGCCGTGCAGTTGTGATGTCCGGCTGCCTCCCGGGGCGCCGGTCGACACATGCAACGGAAAACAAAACCTGCTCAGTCGTGCCTCGCACGGCCGACCGACGCGGCCGGACAGTTCCATCGCCACCGCCGTCCGAGTAGTCTCGTAATCGCCAACTTCATCGATGCCGGTATCGGCGCGAGTCCCACACACCACTCCTCGGCCGAAAGTTGGCCGGCACGCGGTCGATGCGGCGGGCGCGTGTTGTTCTCCGGGTTTTTCCTCACTCGCGACAAGTTGGTCTGGTCGGTGAGCGGCAGACCACCGCCGCGCCGGACCCGTACCGAAGAGGCCAGATACATTAGGCGGCGGCGAGCTTCACCACCATAGACGTGGTCCTCACCACGCGGCGTTGCCTGGCAACCGGCGCCGTATGGCGGCCACGGCGGCGGCGCTGTGCGGGCAAACAGACGCTGCGCGTGCTGGTGGTCACACCTCGCCGACCGCCCGCCCGCCCTGCTGGCCGCGCCTTGACGACAGGTCTGCGCTGGGCGACGCGACCGCCCGCCCGCCCTGCTGGTCGCGTCTTGACAACAGGTCTGCGCTGGGCGACGCGACCGCCCGGCCCCTGCCCGCCTTGCACAGGTCAGCGCTGCCACCACCCGCCCACCCTGCTGGCCACGCCTTGACAACAGGTCTGCGCTGGGCGACGCGACCGCCCGCCCACCCTGCTGGCCCCTGGGGCTCTGACGCCCCCCTTGACGACAGGTCTGCGCTGGGCGACGCGACCGCCCGCCCACCCTGCTGGTGGCGCCTTGACAACAGGTCTGCGCTGGGCGACGCGACCGCCCGCCCACCCTGCTGGTCGCGCCTTGACAACAGGTCTGCGCTGGGCGACGCGACCGCCCGCCCGCCCTGCTGGCCACGCCTTGACAACAGGTCTGCGTTGGGCGACGCGACCGCCCGCCCGCCCTGCTGGCCACGCCTTGACAACAGGTCTGCGCTGGGTGACGCGACCGCCCGCCCACCCTGCTGGTCGCGCCTTGACAACAGGTCTGCGCTGGGTGACGCGACCGGTCCTTGTACCCAGCCGACGTCGGCTGCACCTGCTCCATTCTGAAGCTGGAACATTTGCCTGTGTACACTTGGCAGCGCGTTTTATGACAAATGACCATTCAAATAAGACATTCAGAGTTGCATGAACAGCCGGCTGTCAAACTTAGCATCCATAGGGCAGCTCGTGAGCTGATGAGATAAAGTTCGGTTGGCCAGCTTAGCAGCCATGGTCAGAGGAAGAAGTGGATACAGCAGCTCAATTATGTACTGAAATTCGGTGCATTGTCAGGTCTGCGCTTGTCGTGCTGATTTATTATCGTGGTCCACGACATTATCTATTGTCACGGTGAGGTGAGTGGATGACATGCGTGGGACTCTTAAAATGATATTAAGCAATTTATCATTCTGATGATGATGCAGACGCGGCTTGAATCCGCATAATGCTCTGTGTTCCGCCAACTTCTTCCCGGCAGAAAATGGGCTGGCTCTATCCCTAAAACGAACTTTATGAAATACGCGATTAGAAATCGAGCAAAGTGCATGCAAGCATGGTTATCAAATCAGATTCAGCTTTGTCAGCAACAAAGTTTCCCACATCATAAATCGCATCTAAAAGTACAGGAATTTAATTTGACGTGATCACATTCTATCCGAAGGCGGCCTGATTTCATACTCATCAACATAAGTGTCTCATCAATAGAGAACGTTACCACCGCACTGCGATGCAGCTACAACAGAGTTCTGGCTGATTTCCTATTGGCAGGGATGTCTATCGTGCCGTACTTCACGTCTCATCACCTTAGTTCTTTTGTCGTCCGACGCTAGCGGCAGGACAGGCTGTCTGCCCGGAACTGGCGCCTCCGACCTGATGCGTCAGCAGTCGGTGTCTCCTGCCGGGGCTTACCCGGGCAGGCCTGAGATGCTGGGCTCGAGTCTCAAGTTGCTCTGTTGCTGGCTCTGAGGTGGAGCAGGCTGTCTGTAACACTGCCCCGATCCAGTGCCCCGACAGCTGGGGGGGGGGGGGGGCTGCTTGCAACACTGGTCGGAGCGCTCACATCTGCCGCCACATCTGCCGCCATGCCTGCCATCATGTCTGCCGTCGCATCTGCCCATCTGCCGGCCAGTTGTTAGACAATACCCAGTGTCCTCACATCTGCGGCCACACCTGTCGCACACCTGTCGCCGCATCCCCCGCCATACCTGGCTTACCATCTGCCAGATGACTGGCAACACTGCTCGGTGTGCCCGCACCTGTCCCCACACCTGTCGCCGCATCTCCCGCCATACCTGGCTCACCATCTGCCGGATGACTGGCAACACTGCTCGGTGTGCCCGCACCTGTCCCCACATCTCCCGCCATACCTAGCTCCGCATCTGCCAGATGACTAGCAACACTGCTCGGTGTGCCACACCTGTCCACACCTGTCGCCGCATCTCCCGCCATACCTGGCTCACCATCTGCCGGATGACTGGCAACACTGCTCGGTGTGCCCGCACCTGTCCCCACATCTCCCGCCATACCTAGCTCCGCATCTGCCGGATGACTAGCAACACTGCTCGGTGTGCTCACACCTGTCGCCACATCGGCCATCGCATTTGACGCCATGTTGGCTGGAATCTCCATCGGAGCGACAACTAGAGAGCGCCCTGGGTGCAGCGAAGGCAGTGATCGCCTTCCGTGTGTTCGCATGCCTTCGGGCCACGTGGCCGACTGACAAGTTCACGCTTCGCCGACCTTCGGATCGGAGTGGCTGGCCAGGCCGGGTCACGTGACCGACACCTCCGGATCAGAGAGTTCATCGACAGCATTATCAAATCAGTATTGGCCGACGGTGGCCTTCCCAACCACTGTCCCGGGCCACTCGGGCCACTCGGGGCCACTCGGAGCAACTTCAGATGCTGAGGAAGCCGCTGATGAAGCCGCTGAGGAGGCCGCTGAGGAAGCCGCTGAGGAAGCCGCTGAGGAAGCCGCTGAGGAAGTCGCTGAGGCAGCCGCTGAGGAAGCCGCTGAGGAAATCACTGAGGAAGCCGGTGTGGAAGCCGCTGAGGTAGGCGCTGAGAAAGCCGCTGTGGAAGCCGCTGAGTTAGCCACTGAGGAAGCCGCTGCCGCCGGGCCCGGCCGGCTGAACACGGGTTGCCGCCGTATCCGTACTCCTATCGGACGTGGGTGTGGTCGGCTAAGTCCACTTACCGTTGGCGTGTGGGAGGTGCCGTGTCTTCACAACACCGTGCCATGCGCAACGTTAGCGGTAGGGCCGACCACGTCTTGTGTAGCTTGCATTGTTGTAATTGCTGTTGTATTGTTGTTGTCGTACAATGGGCATGGTTGTGTCGCTTCCCACAAGTGGTTGTCTCAGGACGTGCTGCGTCTCGCCACAGCTGTCACATCCCGGACGTGTCATCTGGCTGCCAAACATGAACAAGCTAAGCAGGATATGAAAGATTTGGCCCCGCTGTACGTTGGCTCAAGAAAACTCAGCTCACGTTCGTGGCTTTTCCTTCGTGAAATTTCTGAACTGCTCGCTGTTACAATTAATAAAGTGGTTATTTTTCCCACCTCTACTCTCTTCATATATACTGCGGACAACAAAAAGTCTTAATTTTGCCGCGGGTAGCGGTGGGTGGTGGGTTGGTTCGTTTGTGGTGGCGTTTATATCCGGCAGGTCGTCTTTTTGTGCTTTCCTCAACCCCGTCTCCCATGATGGCTTGAAAATTAGTGGTGTACATGGGAAGTACGAATTCAGAAATGCGTGTATGTCACATCCGGCGAACTAAATAGTTGCTGCATAACTAGAATCAGGAATCATTTCACTTATGGCTTCTAAATATCTCTTTATACCATGAATGACTAGGGCAGAGTTATGGGCTGCCCATGGAAATGTTTTGCTGCTGCTATCAAAGTCAGTGTCCGGATGCACCACAAGTGTCTCATAGGTGGGAAATGGAGGTGAGGAATTTTATGTTGACCAGTGATCTTGCAGTAGTTTTAGGAACATAGATTGCCGCCGAGCCATATGAGAAAACGAGAGTATCACGCACACTTACTGGTGCGCATTTGGTACACTGGAGGGTGTTATGCAGCCAGATCTTGCTCCTGCATCTTCTCTGTCGGTGCTGCAGCAATCGTGGTGCATCGGAAGCAAGCTACGAGCAAATGCCCAGCAGCGGCATGCATGTGTGCCACAGAGCTTTGTGATTGCTAACGAAATATAGTTGGCTCATTTTTATGAGCGTGTGTGCTGGTCTCATGCAAACTGCCCGTTTTTCGGGTGTGCATGTTGTGATTACAATCCTGAGAGGGATTATTTAACAACGCCTTTATTGTGGGTACAGCCACGTGAATGGAACGTCTGCTTGTGTAGGCTACAGTGTGGGTGGATGCGTACGATTTGGCGTTGAATGATTACAGGCGACGGCGGAGACCGGGCCAGTCGACTGCGGCGTACATACGGTAACAATTTATCTAGGCGACTCGGCTAGACCAGATCCGGCCTGCCTTTAAACTATTAATCGAAATTCTTGCTGGGTTGGCTTTACTAACCGGGGTCCTATTTCTAAGCAGAGCTTGTTGCGTGAACCCCGGTCCCACCACACAATCAATGAATTCCAATTCAACGGAAGAATTTTGACGGGGAGTTTAACGTGCCGCCAATGCACCGACACGGCCGCCCGGTAGCTCGTCCCCGGCTATGTCGGACCATTTGCCAGTTGACCCTCCCAGCCCCTCCAGGCTAAATGCGAGCGCACGAAGCGACTCGAACCCTGTCTTTCCAGGACAGGGGAGAGCAGTGCAGACCGGCGCTATAACCAACTGAGCTACCGGGACGGCTATTTTGAGAACGTTCCAGCCGTTTTACTACCAATGCCTTCATTCGGAGATATCCTGCCCTTTGAATTCTGATTTCCAGCAGTTGCCATCCCAATATATCCCTTGCTGCAGCCACATTTTTTGTTCAAAGAGAAGGCTTTGTAGCGATATTTGTATGGCGCCAACCTAGCGGACACAGGCCACGTTCTGCCGATCACATCACGCCATGACCATGACCCGTATGCCCCGGGGCCAGTTGGTTGGTTGGCCCAGCTACAGTGCTACAGGAAATGTTACGCCGAGCGATCGTGTGACGTCACCTGGGCGGGAGTGATGCGCACAAGAAGGCGCGTGACACACAGTTCCAGCTGAGCTGTAGTTCACGACAGAGCCCGTGTGGCTTCACCACGCACCAGCAGAGACCACACAGCGCCTCTCATCCTGTCATGAAGGGCGGCCATCGCGGAGAGTTGAACCCTGCACCCCTGGTTTCCCAGATACGCAGCCTAACCACTGAGCTACCGACACCCATTTCGTGACAGTTTGGCTAGTGCATGTGCAAAACGTGCAGTTTAGTGCTAAGGTCTGTTTACACTTTGTCAAATGTGCGCTTTTTATCCATGAATTCGGCAATGAATTAGGCGATGAATTCGGTGGCAGACTTGCCGATGACATCACCACCGAACACGTGACAGAACGGAACTTAACTGGAGATGGGGGGGGGGGGGAGACAACTACGTCCGCATTCGGTGGATAAAGAGGACTTCTTTCAATGTTGCTGCGTCGGTGTGCGCGAAATACCATCTGCAGGAGTGAGTTTCTTTTCCGCGAATTACCATCACTGTCAGGCGCGCGCCGAGGATTTTTCCATGGGGGGGGGGACCGAAAAGGGCACTTGGCCGGCTCCAAAAGGACACTTTGCGGCTCGGGGCACACTGAAAGGTTTGCTGACCGGGGGGGGGGGGTGAATTTTCCATGGGACACGTTATATGTTATAGCACGTTATATGCTATAGGGCAGGGCACAGAGCAGGGCACAAGGCAGGGCATAGGGCAGGGCATAGGGCAGGACACAGGGCAGGGCAGAGTTCATGGTACAGCACAAGGCACAGGGCAGGGCACAGGGCAGGGCACAGGGCACTTTTAGATCAAAAGGGCACCTAATTGGGACAGGCATAGGACAGGAAAGGGCACAGGGGAATGCCATTTTTAGGCTAAAAGGGCAGTTTGGGGCCTAAAGGGCACCTTTGGCACAGACGGGGCACATAAGACAGGTGATTTTGGGGATAATGTGGGACATGCCGGCCAAGAGGGCACTTTTCGGTCAAAAGGACACTTTGGTCTCAAGGGGGGGGGACATGCCCCCTCCGGTGCTCCTATGATCACTGGCATGTCGATGGTTTTCATATTCATAAAGTTCGTATCTCTATATGGTTCGATACGAAGAGGAAGGAATATTATTTCACGATTAGTAATTTGAGGACGTTTCTTGCTGGATGAGCGCCATCTTGCGTGCACACTGATACAACCGGCAGTAGGTAGGCAGGAATAACGAACGTAACGTCGGTGTCTTTACAGATTGTGACGTAAGTCACGTACTGAGTGTGAAGCTCGTCCACTAGGTGGCGGTGGATGAGGACTGGCCACATCCAAACTGTTCTGGCGGCTCCTCGCTTCTCCCGTCCTCTTCTTCTCACTGACGCTAGAAAGCGGAGGTGACGGACACGATAGGTATCTCTGGATTGTTGCTGAATTAGTTAGCAAGCGATGTACTTATCTGTTGTAACCTTTTCAAGGCAAGAAGTCGGTGGATAACAAGACGTAACATTTTCAGTGGTACGAAACAAAATCAGCTGGCATGTGAACAACCAACAACATCAGTTGTCATGGCAAGAACACGATCAGCTGTTGACTGCCGAATCAATTTCCGCTGAAGTATGGCGTCACGCTTTATAGCATGACGCTGGCCAACGCCCAGCAAGACCGAATTCATTGTAGAATTCAGCGATGAAAATCGGCATTTTCGCCAAGTGTAGGGGGATCTTTGTGGTTGTGGAAACCTACAAAGCACTCGTTAGAGGAGCCAATTTCTGGAAGCATGCAATGAGTGCTGCCAATTTCGGCTGCGGCTGATTGGTGTTCGGTGCGAGTATGCTCTAGTTGTAGGCACTCTCGCGGAAATCGGGTGCTAGGTCGAACATGGGACACACACTTAGAACATTAGTGCACTGGGGCGAATTGTCGAATTCGACCGTAAATGCTTCTAAAGCGCCTGTTCTGTCGCGGAGATTGGACGTAATAATAAACGCAAATGGACGAAAATAAACGCAGCACTTCCAAGAATCGTCGAGCCGAGAGAGCCGATCCGAGCTTGAGTCGAGAGAGCCAAGTTGCGGTAGGCTCTCAAGTGTTCTGTCCGCCGCTGTCCCCGACCCTTTGCCTGCAACACATAAGTCATCCAGCCAACACTTTTACCCTTCTTTGGTGGTCCTCCTGCTGGGCTAGTTAAATATGCTGGATTCGTGTTGATCTAGTGCTTGGATGTTGATATGATACTATTTCTTCCTTGCTCTGCCTTCTTCGTAGACAATTGAATATGTTGAAGTCGATGAAGTGTTTGGCGGAGGTTCGGAGGAACGTTGACGGCGGCAGCAATATTCTATTTACATTCAGGCTGACCACCAGTAGCAGCACTTATTGTGCTCAGCAACACTTTTGGTACCCACGATTGTATTTTTCCAGGCCACCTTGTTGCAAAATCGTCAGTGAACAACACGCGCCTTTGTCGAGAGGACCCCACGCTGATATTTTCTCCTTCAAATCAAACATACTCAAGGTTTGGCATCTCGTAAATATATTGTGTGATTTCTCGGTTAATAAAACGTGTTGTACCTTGGTCATGATCTTGATTTATTAAGTGAAATTCAGCCGCTATGGGCATCACCACTGATAATGCTCGAGACGTAGATCCACCGAACTGTTGCCCAATTACACAACATTCAATTTTTGCATGTGCTGATTGACCCGACGGTCCCTCGGGTGAGACCGATGTCAGAGCCACGGGTTCGAATCTACGCAGTCCCATATTTTTCGATGGACGCCTACCATCAGAACTTCGACAAGCTTCTACAACGTTCCGACCCAGTACAGGGTGGGGGAGGGGAGGGGGCAGCCATAACGTCCGAGGGCTGAACCGGGCGTGTCGTCGGTTTAAAGGTCAGTATTGTCTGTATGTTCCGTATGTCAGTATGTTAAAGGTCAGCATTATCTCTCCTGATCCGAACAGAAGAGCGTTGAAGGTTATAGCCTCACGTGAGATGATTACAATCAAGCTCCAGAGCAAAGAAGGCTTTTCAAGGCGGTGATTGTAAATCCGGAACGCCTCTGAAACAAGCAAACCGAATACATTGGTGACTTGTTGGCTTTAGAATCCAGAAAGTTCGAAATGTATTATATGGAGATCGTACCCACTGTCATGGACACTAACATTGGCGACGGGTTTGTTGCTGACATCTCTACACACTAGTGCCAACACACCGCCTGTTGCAGGATTCGTGTTCTTTCTTGCCATATTGCAGATCCAGGAATACCTTATCTGTTATAATTATGCTTAGTTTCAAAGATGCATCCGGCTAAAAACAAATTATTCGAAGAGTGTTACATTGACCCTCCGCACTGTGGGAGGTAGACAGTTATGTCGCACTGCAGTGTCTAAATGCACTTGTAGAGAGGGAAAGACTCGAGTTCTCCTTCAGACAGAAGCCATCTGAAATCCCACTGCGCGTGTCCCTAATCTTAGCCGCTGGCGACGGGCTTCTAAGCTAAATTAGCCGGTTTCCCGCCGGCTTAACTGGCAAAGCCTCAACATCGGTTGGCAGCCATCCGGCTCCCGCCTCAATCCACTCCCCCGGCCAGGATATCCGGCGGCCCGCGCGAGCGCAGTCGATACTGTGCCGCCGGGCTCGGCAAGTGGCCGTGACCGAGTCGATACACCGGCGGGGAAACCGAGGAGCCGGCGCCCCGGACCTGCCCCGTGGATCTGCTCTTCGCCGGCCGTCGGACCCCCGGCGACACGACGCATCGTGACAGCATCGTGAGGGCCGGCTCGGAGCGACACGAGCGGCACAATCGATCGAGACGTTGATCAGTTACCACCGTTAGAGGTGTGAGGAGCCTCGGTCGGCTGTGTCGGCTCCGGTGACCGGGCGGCGGGCCGGCGCTCGAGAGGCGACGGCAGCTCGCAGCAGGTCGGCCGTCGGCACAACTCGCAGAGCTGGCACCACTTAGTCGAGGGATGCAGGTCGCAGAATAACATTTGTACGATGTTGTTTTTAGATGCAACTTGGTGGCAGCTTTTGTGTCCAAATCATATCACCCGCACAGTGCATTTCAATACATACCAAACCGTAATGAGTTCGTGGAGAATAATCATAAACTTCCTTTTATCGAACTGTTTTCCTTCTCAAAATCTGTGAGTCCCTTAGGGTGGAGCGATTGACTATGTGTGGTCTGATATGATTTTACCGAATGGTGCCTTCAAGCTCTAAACTGATTATGTGTTTGAATTATATTTATTCTTGCTTTGATGATGGAAACGCTGATGTTATCATGGCCGAGTCATGATCCCAACTTTGCATACGCATTTATTCGGGATATGCGTATATTTCCGCAATATTCAACAAACCGGCTTCGTTTCCGACAGCTAAAGGTCACATGTTAGTATTGATATCCTTTATCACGTTATAAATTGCAAGTCAGTTGTCGAAAGGAATTTATTGACTGAGTTATTTCTCCCCTGTAGATTTACTGAACCATCTCTCAAGCTGATGGTAGAATTGTGATGCCATTTCACGTTGAAGCAACCCAAGGGAAAAAGAAATTGTCATTTTGATCTTGCTTTAGCAGTTCGTTTTGAGTACGAAGTAAAAAAATACACACCATGCATGCACTACCTCATTGATATTTCATATGATCGCTAGATTGCTTTTCTTAGTTGACTTTAGTTCGAATGGTTGTTGGGTAGCGTTGCGGACCAGCCTATTTTAAACAGAGTTTGTTGCGTGAACCTTCGCCTGTTGACCTGATGTGGAAATTATAATCAAACAGAAGGATTTTAACAGACACCTTAGCGTACTGCCGATACATCGACACGATAAATCGTCTGCCAGCTCACCCTCCCATCCGGGGTCCATGCGAACTCGGGAGGCCCTGACATAGCCCCTGGCTCGTTTTGTCCGAGCCCTGCCTTGCCAGAGCCCTGCCTTGCCAGGCCAAGGAGGCCAGTGCAGGTGGCGCTCAGGAACCAACTAAGCTGCCGGTACGGCCACTGTGTCCGAATGGGCACAGAATGGGCACGCTGTGTCAATTGCTCTTGGAAAACGTGCCAAGCAGCGGTGGTTTCTCGCTGGGGAGCACATTTTCGGCACATGTAAAGGACGTATGTGTGTTTGGATGGAGACCGTGGACCTGTCTTGCTGCAGGCAGGTACGTTTTTGGAAGCTTAGTAGCTGGCGTTGGTGGGACAATTTGCTGCCACGAAGGCGACCAATTTATTGTTCTCTCGGCATGGTTAATTTGGAATTATGATGTCCGACATCAAAGCCAAGGCCGAAATTTTGGATCAGGTCTGAAGGGCTTTATGTCGATTTGTCATGCACGGCCACAGAGGCATGCGAAGTGTTCAATATTCGACTACTTCCCGCCTAAAAGGGAAACACATCTTAGCTGCTTACAACACTGGTTTCCGCTAAATTTGCCTTCTGAGTTTCGTGAGCGGAAAATCTCAGCATGCGTTGACCTCTGGCTGTAAGAGATTGCATTGACCTCTGGTTGTAAGAGCATATATTGACCTTTGGTTATAAGAGCTGGTATTGACCTCGAGTCGTAAGAGCATGTATTGACCACGTTATAAGCCGTGGCTGTAAGGGCTTGCATTATTGACCTCAGGATATAAGAGCGTGAGTTGACTTCTGGTTGAAATAGCTTGCATTGAGATCTGGCTGTAAAAACTTGTATTGACCTCTGGGTGAAAGAGCTTATATTGAGCTCTGGCTGTAAGAGGGTCCTGGAGGCTCAAGCCTGCAGCAATGGCTCATCGCACACATACCTCTGCAACTAAGGCGTACCAGCCACTGCACCAAGGGCGCACCAGCCACTGCACCAAGGGTGCACTAGCCACTGCACTAAGGGCGCACCAGCCACTGCACCAAGGGCGCACCAGCCACTGCACCAAGGGCGCACCAGCCACTGCACCAAGGGCGCACCAGCCACTGCACCAAGGGCGCACCAGCCACTGCACCAAGGGCGCACCAGCCACTGCACCAAGGGCGCACCAGCCACTGTACCAAGGGTACATCAGCCACTGGACCAAGAGCGCACCAGCCACTGCACCAAGGGCGCATCAGCCACTGCACCAAGGGCGCACCAGCCACTGCACCAAGGGCGCATCAGCCACTGCACCAAGGGCGCATCAGCCACTGCACCAAGGGCGCACCAGCCACTGCACCAAGGGCGCACCAGCCACTGCACCAAGGGCGCATCAGCCACTGCACCAAGGGCACACAATCCACTGTACCAAGGGCGCACCAGCTACTGCACCAAGACGCTCACCAGCAGCGTGAACATCCTCGGGTCCGCACCGATCCAGCAGATAATTTTCCCTACTTGTAAAGATCGAAGAAGGAACTATTCCACATCAGGGTGGGGCGGGAAGGGGGGCATCGTAGTCGTTGTGGCCCCAAATATGTACGTTTGTCTCCCACATGTCTGACATATATCCTGGTGTGTTCGGACGTCTAGGCAACCTTGCTTACAAATGTGGCTTTAGGACACCTCTTGCACCAATAGCTGTGTAGAACCAAGGATTTTAAGAAATATTTGTGTGCGTTTGTGTGTGTGCGTGTTTGTGTGTGTGTGTGTGTGTGTATGTGTGTGTGTGTACGTATGTTTTTGTTAGCTTGAGGCATGGGCGGCGCATCATGTTTCTTTGGAGAAGCCCAATGCTATCTTTGGTTGAAAGTCGTCAGCAACAGCGTAAAAGGCTGACCCATTCTATTAGGTCTCTGCCCCTTTCCTTCTAGAATTGCTTGCATCAATTGCATGCTACAGTTACAACACTTTGATATCTCACTTTGTGAGTTGTGGTCCGATTAACTCCGAGAACATGAGAATCGATTAACTTTGACAACTTGACATCAGTTCATATGAGTCTCAGGCTATGAGTAGAGATGGGCATATGTACATACTTGTACGTACGCTGTGCTGTACTCATCATGTGCATACTTGACTACGAGTCTCATCGTCAACTTGAGATTGGTATTGGCATTGGGTTGCGCCAACAAAGCCGAAGTTGGCATATGAAGGAAATGAACGCCCCTGGCATCGACCACAAACCGACGTGGCAGCGAATAGCAGTCGTTACAATAGTAGGCAAGCATAATGAACATCAACTTTGATGAACTCTGGTGACCTCAATGGCCACCCTATGTCACGAATTTTAGTTGCATTCTTAAGATTTTGCCTGTTGCCTATATAGCTCAAGGACCAGGGTGAGGGAGATGGAGGGGAACAATAGCGGGACTCGTTTGTTTTCATTCAATAATGATTTAATGATTAACAAATTCTGAGCACGCGGCATGTTTCGGACACATCTGCTACATTGTGCGATATTGGTTACAGCGATGAATTTCCCGCAGCGCCGTGCTGGAAAACGACCACTGTTCCATCGATCGATCTGACATGGAGCGGCGAGCGAAGCGATGGGTGGCTCTTCATTCATTATAATCCGCCAGTGATCTGCTGTCTGCTCTATCTGTCTGTATCCGTACGAACCACGCGACCCACATTTGCGGTACAATCTGGAACTTTTGGGGCGACGGCTGATTAGTTGAAGCCAGCTGGTCGTTCCGTCACTGATGGCATTGATCCCGATGACGCTTTCTGCCGGGCCCGCACCGCGGCCCCGCCACCATCAGGGCACCGAGTGACCCGGCAACTGACCTGTGGCGCTCCCGGACCTGACCTGTGGCGGTCCCGGACCTGACCTGTGGCGGTCCCGGACCTGACCTGTGGCGGTCCCGGACCTGACCTGTGGCGGTCCCGGACCTGACCTGTGGCGGTCCCGGACCTGACCTGTGGCGGTCCCGGACCTGACCTGTGGCGGTCCCGGACCTGACCTGTGGCGGTCCCGGACCTGACCTGTGGCGGTCCCGGACCTGACCTGTGGCGGTCCCGGACCTGACCTGTGGCGGTCCCGGACCTGACCTGTGGCGGTCCTGGACCTGACCTGTGGCGGTCCCGGACCTGACCTGTGGCGCCCGGACCTGACCTTGCTCCCGGACCTGACCTGTGGCGGTCCTGGACCTGACCTGTGGCGGTCCCGGACCTGACCTGTGGCGGTCCCGGACCTGACCTGTGGCGCTCCCGGACCTAACCTGTGGTGGTCCTGGACCTGACCTGTGGCGGTCCTGGACTTAGCCTGTGGCGGCCCTGGACCTGACCTGTGGCGCTCCCGGACCTGACCTGTGGCGGTCCTGGACCTGACCTGTGGCGGTCCTGGACCTGCCCTGTTGCGCTCCCGGACCTGACCTGTGGCGGCCCTGGACCTGACCTGTGGCGGTCCTGGACTTGATCTGTGGCGGTCCAGGACCTGACCTGTGGCGGTCCTGGACCTGACATGTGGCGGTCCTGGACCTGACCTGTGGCGGTCCAGGACCTGACCTGTGGTGGTCCCGGACCTGACCTGTGGCGGTCCCGGACCTGACCTGTGGCGCTCCCGGACCTAACCTGTGGTGGTCCTGGACCTGACCTGTGGCGGTCCTGGACTTAGCCTGTGGCGGCCCTGGACCTGACCTGTGGCGGTCCCGGACCTGACCTGTGGCGCTCCCGGACCTGACCTGTGGCGGTCTAGGACCTGACCTGTGGCGGTCCTGGACTTGACCTGTGGCGGTCCTGGACCTGACCTGTGGCGGTCCTGGACCTGACCTGTGGCGGTCCTGGACCTGACCTGTGGCGGTCCTGGACCTGACCTGTGGCGGTCCTGGACCTGACCTGTGGCGGCCCTGGACCTGACCTGTGGCGGTCCTGGACCTGACCTGTGGCGGTCCTGGACCTGACCTGTGGCGGTCCTGGACCTGACCTGTGGCGGTCCTGGACCTGACCTGTGGCGGTCTTGGACTTAGCCTGTGGTTGCCAGACAACTGACATGCGGCCGCCTGACAGCTGGTACATCCTGGCCTGACCTGACCTGACCAGACCTGACCTGACTAGACCTGTGGCGTCCCGGCATCTAACTTGTGCCCAACAGCCGGGACATCTCGGCAATGAGCGAGTCAGCTTGTCTTGTGGGCGTGTCCCGACAGGATATGCTTGGCCCGGTTAGCCACAGCCACTCGACCTCGACCTCCGAGCGCCCACAAATCTGACACCATGATGTCCGCGAGCGCATCGGCCCGGCGAAAAGTTGATGTGTTGCAGGGTGGCGATATTAGGTCACCAGTCTTCATAAATAAAACACTCACTATTCGTTCAAGTACACGACATGCTCTTTCAACTCACAGTACACCAACAGCATGTCTGTTCTGTCCTTTCCAAACAACGCAAGCCATCCGAGAAACGACACGCAGACAGACATGCATGCCTTGTTCAATACCGGCTTCGACGGCTGCAACATTTCACACTCCGGCCACACTCCTCACATGCACCATGTGGGTGAGGGGGAGAGTGTGCCTAGAGGCGTGCCGGACTATAGAGGTCATTTGCGCCGCCTTTGAAACGAGCGGGTTTTGCAAGCAAGTGTAAGGCATGTGCACATTTACGTTAAGCGTGTCTTACGCTATAGTGTATTTGGCGTTGAGGTGCTGAAGGAGGGTCGTGGGCGTTGGGACATCTCTGAGATATTTGGAGCTATCGTTTACGTTCTCATCCGCAAGATAAAATTCCTAGTTAGATGGACTGGGCAATGGTTGACAATAACATTTACTTTGCCTCGGTGCTGGCATTCGCCTACCCTCCTCGAAAAGCACCGTGAGATCTTTACCGGGTGGAAAAGGAAGCAATTGCCTGCATTGTCTATCACGCTGGCTGCCGTGTGTTAGTTGATAGTAGCAGCATGCTTTCATGCAAGGCGGTGTGTGAGGTAAGTACGGCGGTTTGCAATTCAGCTCATCCACGTCCGTTGGGTGTTCATCTGGGCAACCGTTTCACGTTGTGAATTGCAAGGCAAATCGGTTAATTTACGTCCGATGGCAACTCCGGGTAATCGCTTTACGTTAAGCTAGTTTTCAAGCATGTCAGCTCATCTACGTCCAGCGCCACTGCCAGGCGGCCATTTTTTGGTTGGGAAGGGGACTCGGCTGATGTACGTCCGATGCTATTCGCGTGTGACTATTTACGTTACTGTTACGAGTGTTTGCGCTGACATGCAGTGCGTGTTGAAGTGAGTGTTGGAGTGAGTGTTGGAGTGAGTTTTGGATTGCGTCTTGGTGGTGCGGTGTCAACAAACACTCCTGCTAGTTTGGTGACATACAGATAGCCAAATAGTAATTGAAGGAGCTCTGGATGTTTGTTCCTAGAAGTGATGGAAGCGAAACGGTGATGAAGTATGTTTGACAAAAGACTGTGAGTGGAGTCTTTCAGCATCAAAGTTCCTACAGTCTAGCAGGATGTGGCCTATTCGCAATATGTGATATAGTCATGAAGTGTTCAGCCTCAGTAAGAGTCACAAGAGCCCTTCCAGATTAAGTCCGTAAAGCGAAGATACCATTTGAAATACATTTCATAAGGGACTCCCTACAACATCGGCAGGCATCCTATCCCATTGATCAACAACTATTTGCCATATTTACTGTATTGCTGTACTGTATTACTGTAGCTGCACAGAATATTCCAAGTGGGGCCACACATAGGCTAAGTACAGTTTCTTATGAATTCCTTGCCCGTATGCCTTACTATTAGATATTACGCCTTATATGCAATTAATAATTCCCAGCATTCTGATTCTCCTGTTCCTAGCTAAGATACTTTTTTTTTGCTTTTGGGTCATTTGAAGCTGACACACCTAAGTCTCTTTCCTCTTCCATAACATCTAACTCCCTATCTCCCATCATAGATCTGAAAGTTTCACCTCCAGACCCCAAATGGATAGATAACCTTGCACTTTTCGTAGTTGAAAGACATCTGCCATTGATCAGCCCGCTTTTTTGGTCTTCCAAGTCTCATCGAATACTACTAGATTGATCGCTACTGTCGGCCACTCCTACCAACTTGATGCCATCAGCAAATTTAAACACCCTATTTCTCAGCCTTACCTGAATGTTGTTCACAAATATGATAAAGATACGTCTGGCGGATATTCCATGTTGGGATAAGTGGTCGATGTTAGGGCTTATTTTGCCAGTCCACCTGCTGGCTAATTTCCTGGAACGTTGCGTGGCCCGGATTCTCGAGGAAGGAAAAGTTGTTTACGTTGCGGGCCACGGCATGCCGGATTCGATCAATGACTGGATGCGGGCAGTCGTGTGTGTTGCTAATTAACTTAAGGACTGATTTGGAACCTGAACAAATTACCGCGTGTCTCGTTTTGCACCTCCTTAGAATGGCGACAGCGGCCAGTGTGGCCACTGTCTATTCCCAGCGGTGAAGATGGAAAAGTTATCCGGTAGACGTCTGGAAAGCCTGAGGCCTGGTCCAGCGATGCTGCACCGTAAACTCAGTTCACACCACAGACAAGCAACCGGAGACACAATACAAACAACAGTTGGCCCTATTCGACCTGGATACGAGTAGTGGCGCATCAGCCAGTCTTGCCGGCTCGACAGCGTGCCACGCCTTCGCTCAGGACACACTACGAGTAGTGGCGCATCATCCAGGCTTGCCGGCTCGACAGCGTGCCACGCCTTCGCTCAGGACACACTACGAGTAGTGGCGCATCATCCAGGCTTGCCGGCTCGACAGCGTGCCACGCCTTCGCTCAGGACACACTACGAGTAGTGGCGCATCAGCCAGTCTTGCCGGCTCGACAGCGTGCCACGCCTTCGCTCAGGACACACTACGAGTAGTGGCGCATCATCCAGTCTTGCCGGCTCGACAGCGTGCCACGCCTTCGCTCAGGACGCACCGAAATGATGCGCTCTTTTATTCTCGACAGCCGATAGCACTCACGTTGTTCAGCACGTCACCCACTACTAATGGTCAGCCGCATTTGAATCTGCTCCAACAAGTAAACTGCATCATGATCACGTGTCACGACGGGAACAACATCGATTTAACCATGATGAAGCCATAAGAGGCCCCGGGGCGGAGGTATGGTCCAACATCTCCTCAATATTGGGTGGCACGGTTTGAGGAGTCTGTGTGCCTGTCTTTTTGGTGAAATGTGCAGAAGAACGAAAACAAAACGTGAAAAGCATCATAAGAACCAAAGCCTCGGCATCGACCTGATGCTGAACACACACCCTGCAAAACACCGCATCAGGAGCATACCTCATCACCACCCACGGAACAGCCGACATCACCGCCGGGTCCGGTGGCGGCATCATCTCGGTCCAAACGGCAGCCGCGGGCTGCCTGCGGCAGGGGGCTCAGACCGGCCGTCCGATCTGCCGCGCTCCATTTCCACCGGCGAACGGCAGCCGGCCAATCTGCGGGCAGTGACACATCTAGCACGAGCGCGGTCGGAGCCGCGCGCTCCAATATGCATGCTCCAGTCGGAGCCGGCTGCGGCGGCGTCAGTCGGAAGCCAGCGCCCGGCTCACCGGCGAAATGGCGCGCGAAAATCCCGCCAACGGTGAATGGGCACTGCGCGGCCGGCGACGCCGACGGTAATGGCCTCCATCCGGATCGTACACGTCACGTCGCGCCGTTTGGTCGACTGGCTCGCGTTCAGCACGCGGTCGCGATGGCGATGGTCGGAGTCGCCGCGTCGGGCCCGGGTCCGGGACGGCCCACACGCAGTGGCCGTTCCGTACTGTCACCCCGGAGCAGCTCGAGCACCCTCCCCCTCCCCCGTCCCCCGGTCAAGTCCTGGCAGGCCTGAGCTGTGTGCAGACGGCCCTGAGTTGACCGAGGTGGCGGAGCGAACAAGTGCTCAAAGTGTTTGATTCAGGGTGACAGTGGTTCGAGTTGGAGAGTGCCGATCGCTGGACTCCTGTACGGCTCGCGACCTACCGGCGTGGATGGTCGGCACGTTCCATTAACCCCGGAGTAAAAATACACGTAGCCAAACAAGAGACCGACGGCTGCGGGCTGCTGGCGCGCGTATTCGTGCCAGGTGCGGCCGGCCACCGGGACCGCTGCTTCCGACAACTGACATGAAACACTTTGTGGTAATTGTCATCACACTCGTAATGTGATACATGTCAGCCGTATTCCGCTGGCTGGGGTGGGCGACTACTCATGGGTTTGCTGACGCCTTGCCCTGAAATGAGCAGGTGCGAAGCGAAAACATTTTTTTTCCGGTGGGCTAATAGGGGTTAAACACCATTACAAGACTTGTAGCAGAAATCGTACGATCCCGCGATTTTGTTGAAATGTAGGTAACCTAACAGGGGTGGGGGCAGGAGAGCGGTGATCCCTTGGTTGTACTACTGGTCTTCGGTCTATCCTAGCCGTACCAGCTGTCGCTTTGGCTACTTCATCTTGAAAAGAGTGTCAGCAGATTGATTTCATCTGAGAGTAATATAAAGATCGTTACTGCTCACATATCACCTGACAAAGTTTGTAAGATTCCTGGGCTCATTCATGCCAACTATGTCCTCAGTTAGGTCGTCTGGCGAGTTTGTCGACCTGCTTATGACAGCAAAATCGCCACTGGGCGTAAGCAGTTTCCTTTTCACAAACGTACTCGCCGAACGCACCATCAAGGTTCTCACAAGATGTGCTCACCGCCATAATGCCACAGCCGCACCCGCAGTCCTGACAATAGCTGTGCACCGGTCAGACACCACTCAGATGTCCGCGGGGAAACTTCACTACCAGACGCACGGAATAGCAATGGGCTCGCCACTGGGTGTGCTCTTTGCTGACGCTTTGAAGTCTGCTGTGGAAAACGAAGTTCTGGCCGACGACTGCGTCAAGCCGTCACTCGTGCACTACCAGGCTCATCGACATCATACCGGGCGTCCTCGACGCACCCGCACCGTGCCATCCGAAACACCGGCTGAAATCGACATCAGGGCTGAAGGTGAACTTCAGCCGACGACAAAATCGTCTTCCCGGACCTGACCATGGATGCAGCGAGCATCACCTGCTCCACGAGCGTGCACCGGATAACACGGCCGAGGGACGACGCTTATGCAGAGCCAGCGAGTACTCCGAACAGACACGGGCACGGCTGGGGCACGCGCCCACTGTGCTTGCTCTCAGGCAGAGCTGCACGTGGCCCGCCGTCCACCGGGAGCTCGCCAGGATCAAGCAAGCACTGGCAAGCAACGATTGTGCCACATCTTGCATCGACAAACAACACAAAAAGACACTCGCAAAGAACCTGCATCAAGTCAGAACAACCCAAGCCGGTTAACTACACCTACAACTTGTGTTACACGAGCACCATGACACCAGGCCCAGGGTGTACAAACAATCCGAAATGGCACTGCAGGACATTTAGGATGTCAACATCTGGTCACCGCTAGGACCAACGTGGGACGGATCCTCTAGATGTACTGATGGTATATCTACATGCTGGAGTGTTACACCAAGAGTATTTTTTTCCGAGTTCAAACTCAGAGGAAACGCAACATTAATACCCACGAGATAACATATTATTATTACATTAATACTAGGATCTGGAACCCCTAGTCTTTGACATGTGTTTGGTTAGGCGAAACATTGCTTCGGTAAAAGATCCTGGAATTAAATATATGCATCTTTATCTGTTCCTACCATGAATATTGGAGCTATTATACACGACATCACGAAGTACACAACAAATAATACGAACAACTGGAAAAACAAACAATATTATCACTTGCACACATCTGGCCGACTCATTCAATGAACCATGCATGAAGGCAGTTTTCTGGTAAACCTTGTGAAGATGTATTAAGAGACACATTCATATGCGCATATATATATATATATATATATATATATATATATATATATATATATATATATATATATATATATATATATATATATATATATATATACATGTATATATATGAATGTATCTATATACATATACATATGTATGTATGTGCGTGCGATTGTGCCCATGTATTTGCATACGCATGTTTATCATCTGTCAACCATTTCATTGCATTACTTCTACACTGAATCTCATAACATAGCCGTATGGCGTGGGCGAAATGGTTAGGGTAACTACAAGCGTCGATATATAAAATGTATTGTGGTGGCCATTTATTTACCCAGGAATAACAAGTAGAAGAACTTACAAGAAGCAACCTCCTCATGTCCCTAACTCTACTTCCATTCTTATGTTTATAGAACGTCTGTTGTTACCTCCAAAATATGGGCTTAGATCAGTTCGAAAGGTGGAGAAAGTCACTATTGTACTTTAGTTCGTGCCATGCAACTGCTAATTTGTGAGTGGTTTAGATTCTCGAAGAGTGTGTGGGAATAGTCCCGGTGCTTCTCTGGTCCTGTGCGAATGATCCTAGTTCACCCTTACCCAAACGCTATTTGGATCGCTACCAACATTCGCACCTCACCTCTCAATGACCCCCTAGCTCATACTCCGACACCTAAAGTCACCACCATCCGGACTCTGATGCCTACGCCCTTCACTATTCTGTGAACATGTGAACACCTGCAGTGTGCTGTCCACCTCATTTTATACGGAGTGCTATATCTGGTACTGGACTTCCTCTCCTGGAAGTCTGCCGCTTTAAACCATAACGAGAAAGCAACTTTATATTTTGTCAAACTGCCAGTTCAGGGAATAGAACACTCCGCGTGGTTTCAGTAGCCACAAAGAGCCGATCGTGGAAAACTGTAGGATTGCCTATTTTTAGCGAGAAGAAAATAGTCTGAGCGATCGAATGACCGTGTTTTGACTTTCCATCACTTGAATTGTGACCATTAGGTACCAAGGGCTTGTTCGGAGAACAGAATATATGACGTAAAGCTGACATGGCTCGGACCAAGGAGCAATCCAACGCCGAGGGGTATCGACACGGACTTCTTTCGGGCACTCTCTGGTTCCTCTGGTGCCCGGTGAGAAAACCAAACGCACACACTTCCGCATTTAAATCGCAACGGCTAGCTTGTGACAGTTTATTGGCTGCACGTTTTGTTACGATATGGTTTGAATATTGTGTCGATACTTAGAATGCGTCATTATGACAGCGCAGCACTTTTCATGTTGTTGTTGCTGTCGGTTGGGTTTTCCAGCCTGCCACAGTTGGTGATGCCCACTGGCTCCGGTGTTCGTGTTGTATGTTCTGTATTGGTGGTCTTGTGTGTTGTGTTGTGTAGCTGTGAGGAGCTGAAGACAGAGAGGTGTGGCGAGTGCTGACTTAAAAGAGCAGGCGAGAAGAGACGAGGGCTGTTTTGAAGAGAACCGACGAGAAGAAGCACAATGGTGCTTAGGAACACTGTGTGCAACTAATGGTGTACTCAATTCCTGGTTACCTCAAAGCGTTCTCAATATCAAAGCACATCTCTGTTGCTTCATGGCGCTGATACAATATGCAGATCCACGCGAACTTGCCACCGCCCCATACACACGGCGTTCTCTCAGCCCGGCAGGATCAAGCGACCGCTACGGCTACATATGGCACAACGCCGCTTACCGGTACGGCACGCAGCCCATGCGTGAGCATTCGCACCGGCAGCCACAGCCACCACTATCAGTGCATCACAACTAATCAGCCGGGACAGCACACTGTCACTGGATCACTGAATCGCAGTGACTGGCCTGCTCAGGGTGTCCAGGGAAAATGTGAGACTGAAGAAATATGACTGAAGCAATTTTGAACGCCAATGGATGTCGACCTCGTCACGAATTAAATGAACTGAGAGCAGGAAGGGCAGCTTCTTAGTAGCTGGCCGAACCGCGCTATCACAAGGATCAATGCTTTCTCTCGGGGTTCTTTTGCGACCACCGAACACTGACAGCGATATGTTGGCCGTCGCTTGACATGTGGAACGTTGCACCACTTCCGAAATTTACCGTACATTATTTGCAAAGGTATATCTGGTGACCGAGGTGTGACATTATTTATGAAGACATATTTTGCGCATGGTTCCTGAAATGACGGCTTTTGTTTCTTGTTTGTTTCATTATTTTTTTTTGCTGCTGTTGAGCAACTCAATTGGTCGTTCCTCAAGAGATGTACATTTCGTGTTCTTAGATGTCTTAGACTAAACTGCTTCACTTGTGAACTTATCACGACTAACTGAGGCTATTGACTTCGATTGACCTCGAATGACCTGTTCCGAGGAACATGCATTCTGACACACTTATACGGCGTGAAAGAAATTCAACGACTATTAAGACAACTGGGAACTGAAAAGCGTGTATGTAAAGTTTTTAGAAGCCATCAAGCTTATCGTTCGGTGTGAGCTGCAAGGGTTTGACCTGATCTGACCAGCTAGCCGGTTTTTGTCCCGTGGCTTTATCTCAATTGGGAGCGTATTGTCTATGGGGTGGTAAGCATTCCATCTGGTGGGAAAACTAGGGAAACATGCTTCATAAGTGATGCTTATCATTTTAGCTTCATGGGGCCCACAATCTGGACATATGTACACCATCCTAAAACTAGTTGGGAAGAGGTGAGGGGAAGGAACGAACGTAGAGAGTTGACCCTACACTCGGGAAAATGTAGGAAAATTGGACATAGACTGGGGGGTCCTGGCAGGTCCAGCGACTGCTAAGCGTCTCCTGGTGCAACCAGAGACGCTGCATATCCTGGTGTCAGCGGCGCTGCGTCTACTGGTGCCACCAGCGACGCGGCGTCTCCTGATGTCAGCGACGCTGCGTCTCCTGATTTTAACGGCGCTGCGTCTCCTGGTGCTACCAGCGGCGCTGCGTCTCCTGGTGTCAGCGACGCTGCGTCTCCTGATGTCAGCGGCGCTGCGTCTCCTGGTGTTAGCGGCGCTGCGTCTCCTGGTGCTACCAGCGGCGCTGCGTCTCCTGGTGTCAGCGGCGCTGCGTTTCCTGGTGTCAGCGACGCTGCGTCTCCTGGTGCTGGCGATGCATCCGTCACGTTTCCTATTCGGCACGTCTTTTACCGTCGGGCAAACGCAGCCCACCTGCATCGTGCGATGAAACTCTCCGGCATACGTGATGGCATGCATAATGCGGCGAGGAACTTCTCGGCGCGACGAGCGGCGGCGAAGTTGGCTCGTGGCGGCCAGCGCTGCCCCATGTGTTTAGCCCGCGCCTCTAATGTGATCATATATCACGAGCAGCCAGCCGTCTCATCATATTCAGATGCGGTCGCAAGCAGGCGTACCGGCGAGAGTTATGACCTCCGGCCTCGCCGACTGCCACGTCCCAAGCGAGCTCTCCGCGCCCGCCACTCCCTCCGCGTCTGACTCGTAGGCTTCCACGTACCGAGCGAGCTCTCCTCGCTCGCCACCCCCGCCGGGTCCCACCCGCAGGCTGCCACGTGCCGAGCGAGCTCTCCTCGCCCGCCACTCCCGCCGCCTCCGACCCGCAGGCTGCCACGTGCCGAGCGAGCTCTCCGCGTCCGCCACTCCCGCCGGGTCCCACCCGCAGGCTGCCACGTGCCGAGCGAGCTCTCCGCGTCCGCCACTCCCTCCGCGTCCACTCGTAGGCTGCCACGTGCCGAGCGAGCTCTCCGCGCCCGCCACTCCCGCCGGGTCCCACCCGCAGGCTGCCACGTGCCGAGCGAGCTCTCCTCTCCCGCCACTCCCACCGGGTCCACCCGCAGGCTGCCACGTGCCGAGCGAGCTCTCCGCGCCCGCCACTCCCGCCGGGTCCCACCCGCAGGCTGCCACGTGCCGAGCGAGCTCTCCACGCCCGCCACTCCCGCCGGGTCCCACCCGCAGGCTGCCACGTGCCGAGCGAGCTCTCCGCGCCCGCCACTCCCGCCGGGTCCCACCCGCAGGCTGCCACGTGCCGAGCGAGCTCTCCGCGCCCGCCACCCCCGCCGCCTCCGACTCGCTGGCTTGTTCGGGCCGACTGGGGACCAGCCCTGGGTGAGGGCAGTGGCGACCCTTTGGACGGAATGGGTAACAAAATGCTCCTGCGACTTCAAATCTGCCTGCATGGCGGATGTTGGCGGAGTTGATACGGCAGCGCGCATCAAGGTATGATCTTGGCAGCACGTGTCAGTGGAGGTGACGTCGACACGACTCGTAATGGCAGCTCGTGTCGGCAGCAGTTATCAGCAATGCAAACCACACCTCAACAAAGAAGAAGTTTTCTCCAGCATCGAGTGTCCTGTCACCAACTTCTTTGCCTCTGGAAATTATCATTTGTTGAACTTCCTGCACAAGTGCTCTTTCGCACCGGGGCGGCACAGCGCACCTCATTCGGTCCCTTCTTCAGGTCAAGGTCACCTTTGTGCAAACAAATCGAAGCATTTCTCACGTCTGTCGAAATTTACCTAAGTTCGGCGACGACACTTTGCTGGACTCGTCTCGGTTCGAACGCGATGCAATCAACTAAGCACGCTGAGTGGATCCTCCAAACTCAGCCAACTTCCTGGCCCCATCGAGCCTGGATGCGGCCTGCCTGCCTACCTATCTGAATCATGTACGGACAACAGTACTGAATGGATGAAATGTTTTCGCGTTACGCTTTGATACCCGCGTGGGTACATTGGATCATAGGGTGTTTCGCAATGCACCCATTGGTGACATATGAAGTCCGCGTACATGAACGTGGTAGACGATATACTATTTGTCAGTCGGGGTGATCATGATTTTAGATGCACAGTATGCGCAACACTAAGAAAATGAACAATTTGTTTCGTAAAGAAACGCTTAACTAGGGCATACACTGTACTGTATACACTATTCTATAAGCCAGCTGAATTCACACCAGGAAGCCATACTGGTGAGAACAGCCGCAATTGGCCATGGGTGTTGCCACTACCAGGGTCCCTGTGTCCGGAGCCCACCCGGATTTGGGTTTGTGTACGCCTTTATATCTTTTTTTCGGTATGCAAAATGCATTATGGCAATCACAAGTATTCTCAATATCTGCCAGTGGCGAAAAGACAGGTGCGCACACAGATGGCTATAGTATTACCAGTGCTACTTGAAAATCGTTCCTAAGCCCCAGAAGTTGGACCCATCTGGGCATCCCTGGTGGTGATGCTCTTGGAATTGACTAAGCTTTAATATACCTTATAAATACATATGGAGGTTTGGTTGAAAAATGTCATGAAGATCCCACTTGTCCCCCAATTACTTTTTATACGTTCCACCCCTGGTAAAGGCTATTAGGCTGGTGCTGCGTTAAAAAAAAGTTTCGTGGTATTTTGCTCATGTTTGATAGTTCCTTCTCACGACAAAAAGGAAGGCAATTGTTATCTTCATCATCATATACATCCTTGGTCCGTCGCAAAATATGGCTGAAGCGCTTACACCGTCTATGCAGTTATTGTATCAAATCGAGGACCAGTGACGGGTGAATATGCCGTTGAACTCGAGTACTGAGGACATCGAAACATCCCAATCCTTTTGTTCACCTCATCTGTGGGTACAGGTAGCATGCATTTCAATATTTACTTGGTGATCACAAAGCTTTCGTCAGACTAGATAAGTCAGCAAAGAACATCCATTCACATACAATTGAGCGAACTACAAAGGAAGAATTCTATGTTTTACGCAAGCGCGAAGGAACCGTCCCAAATACGGGGAAGGAGTTCGCTCACGTGCCACTACTTGGCAAAGAGCTACTTTGAAGTCGATCACTTCCCTGGAAAGGGGAGCAAAAGAGGCAGAGCTCCCGTCTGCCTCTTCTGCTCCCCCAGGTTACTACACCCAAAGGTTTGTGGGAATTCAAATACGTGTGCCACTCTAGAGCTTAAGAACGTGTTCCATGAATGGGATGGTGACCAATTACCAACGGCTGATTGGAGCCATTCGTCTAACCGATATACGGACCAAGTCTGTGATTTTGAAGCTGATGTACCAGACCAACTTTGGAGCCATTTATTTTCAGGCTTCCCTGTACAGTTTATGTTGGAATTTCCACCGACCGCTGTGTAATATTGCCTTCTTTATCGTGCAGTCCGTCTACACCAGTGCTTACACTGAACAAAATACTGGTGAATACTTTGAAGAAGGAGCGTTTGCATTAACTTAGATATCCAGCCATTATTAATCCCGTGGACAGCCTCAGCCGGGCAGCATTAAATTGAATCCGACGTCGTTTTCCCAAACATTGCAGTCTTACCTTACTTTGACTTAACGTAATTAATCTTGACTTCACGTTGTTGAAGTCGCGAATAATAAATTGAGTCTGCCTGGCATCGACTTGAGAACACAAGCATTCTCAACAGCGTTTGCATTTCAACGCCGCCGACAGCCGCACTCCCAGCGCCACCGGTTCCCCGTCGGCGCCGACGCGACAGAGCCAGCGCGACGGGTCACCGCGGGCCGCGCCGGCTCGGTGTCATGACGCCGGATCTGCCGAGATGTGGCCGGCACGGCGCGGCCCCGGCCAGCCACCGGACGGCCACCGGACGGCCACCGGACGGCCACCGGACGGCCACCGGACGGCCACCGGACGGCCACCGGACGCCGCTCCATCATCACCACCAGAGACGAGGCGGCGACCGCGTGCTCGACCATTATTGGTCACGTGGCCGGCGGTCAGCCGAGCAGGCCCATCACCGACCGAGGTGGGCCGACCGAGGTGGGCCGGCCCGACGGCCATGCAGATGGCGGGCACCTCGACCGAGGTGGGTCGCCAAGGTGGGCCGACCGAGGTGGGCCGGCCCGTCGGCTGTGCAGATGGAGGGCAGCACGCCCGAGGTGGACCGACCCGTCGGCCACGCAGATGGAGGGCCGACCGCCGACAGCCGCTGAAGCTACGCCGTGGGCAGCTAGGTCGCGGTGTGTGCTAGGGAATTTATCCCTAATAATAATTAAGGATAAGTATTATCCTTGCATCTTATAAACTGGTATCAGATGATTATGCTACACATTCCTGATGCACCACATAGTATCTCACGTTGGTTGTGGAGTGTCACTGAGGATCGGGAAAGGTCAGCCTCTTCCGGCTGTAAATATCGCGGCATGAGAGGCAGCACAAACATACCCATCTGAGTGTGTTATTATCTAATTTCACCGGAGATGGAGAGCACGCTCGGTCGAAATTAGGCCAAGAAGCACAGCGGGGAAATGTGGCAGGACTTGGAAATGAAATGGGCTGAGATTAGCTTAGCGGTGTATGACGAAACTGCTATAGGCGACACCGTTGTGTCGCACCAACGCAGACCTGAGGGTGTTCTGTGCCAGGAGGTAAGACATTCGCCTCTCACTTGTGCACATCGGTGCAATTTTCTGTATTTTGTGGCATACGTGAACAGCAGACTCTCGATATGCGCAGCAGAGGACGGAAGCGACTTGCAAATATTTATTACAACTGACAGCTCATCAACGCACAAAGAGATATGTGTAGTTATGCAGATCATATATTGAATCGGATTGATTCAGGGTATGTTTCCTGCTCACGAATAGCATTAGTTATACACTATTTCTCTTGCGAAAAATCGCAGGTTTCGTGATAACATCATATGCAGTTGAAAAGGGTCGAACACAATTGTGGTCTTGGTGTGGTCATGGTGTTGTAGGTGTGGTCAGTGGTCAGTGGTGAGAGTCTTGCTGATATTTATATGCACCACTTGCACGGTTTGACTGCCAGCTCTGCGGTGAGTCGGCCTTTGGCATTTCATAAGCGCGTCGCTGTGCAAACCAGCTTGGAGAGAGCCATGGAAGCAGGAGCAAAACTGGACAGCAGCCGGAGCCGAAGAGCTTCCCAGTCACCTATCTTGCAATCTTTTGTCGTACATGGAACCCGCACCATACACGTGATTACAGCTACATGAACTGTGGAAGCCACACTGGCCACGGTAATATCGCACTATTTATGAAAAAGGTGCGTTTTTCTCTTTGGGCATGGGAAGACATGGGAAGACACGGCTCAATCAGCACCACATACCACCATCTTCACTAGTATGAACCGTTTGGTCCCACTTGTAAGGTCCCAAAAGCATTCCCCAATGTTCTGATGGCTCTATGGCTTTTGTGCAGAGTACATTTGAGCGCAATGATGTATGTACACATGTGTTGACTCTTCTGATGTATTGCATGTAGGTCGCTCCCGTCAACCCGGATCAGCTCGGTATGGATGGATGATGCTCAAGCCCACTACATCCTAGAAGTGATCAATATCTACCGTACGTTTTCCGTCGTGACGTCATCGCGGCCATATTTTCGCCGTCGTGGCGTCATCGCCGCCATATTTCACCCGCAGCCCAGTATCCACCGCAAAGCCGGTGCTTCTTCGGCAGCAATAAATCTGGATACTCACAATCGAAGCGTACACAGAAAGCGAACAAAGCAACGGCATTGACAGTCGCGTGGTAGGATCAGCGAAGCCTATCACGGAGCTAGTCGATGGATGTCGCCTTGGTCTGGGAGAGCTGTAATATACCCGGAAGGTATCTCGGAAGTCCCAAGGATGAGGAGCGGCTACTTCAAAGTTATCCTTTACATGCAACGTGTCTGAAGTTCATGTTGAAACTCATGCAAAAGTTGGAGAGCATCGGTCCATCTGATGGCCGTGTTTCTGTGCCACTGCGCTGTCCTTTTCCAGGCGCTGTGATTGCAGCAGGTACAAATCGACTGAGCTGTGCAGTAGCATACTCCTGTGCCGGTGATGGAGTACGAGAGACGCCACCAAAGTGCAGCGAAGGGCAGGCGGCTCGCAGTGCCCTGGATACGGGTCGTATACTTGACGAAGATTCGTATACGTAAGAATGTTCCTCCCCGATCGTATGTCACCTTCCATCATTTTCCGCTGCTCTTTCTTTTCCATACTCTTTCCTTGCTCCATCTCAAGCCATAGTTCACTACACCTCATCGCTCTATCTCTCTCCCGCTCTATTCCTCTGTCCTTGCTATTCCCGCTTCCGGGCGGCTGTCTGCCCTGCTGCCCACACTCGGCGCGCACCTGTGGCGGAAGGCACGCGCCGCTCAGGCGCCGGCGCCGCGCCGCACTGCTGGCACTCTGACCTCACATCGCGGCACTAACGTTACAACACAAAAACACCGACGCGTACACGGCCCGGAAGTGTGTGCGCCCAGCTGGCCCGGCGGCCAGCTGGGGCTCTGGTGCCAGACGGCAAAGGCGACTTCTCCGACTTTGATACCTCCTTTGCAGACGTTACCGAGCTAGCGCGAACAAATCAGAGCTTCACGTGCCACTACTTGGCAAGTCTTCACGTGGCAACTTAGCGTTGACTTTAGAAACCGACGTGCCGCTTTGCTCGGAGCACGCCGTCTGGCTGACAACGTGAAGCTCGCATTCAATGTGATGTCAGTGTACAGGAAGGAGTGCATTGTTCCGTACTACCCTGATGAAACCTTCAATAATACCTTCAATCGAGATAAACACGCGCGCGCGCGCGCACACACACACACACACACACACACACACACACACACACACACACACACACACACACACACACACACACACACACACACACACACACACACACACACACACACACACACACACACACACACACACACACACACACACACACACAAACACACACACATACATACATACATATATCTATATATCATGTGTGTGTATGTTTCTTTGTGTATGTGTGTGCATGCAAGCATATGCATAAGTGACACAGTGAGAACAACTATATTTTCCTAACCCGTTAATGATCAGTGGGACCTTTTGGTACTATGTGTTCAGAGCGGATTATGAAGTAGTGTTCATATGGTGAGAACCGGTTTAATGGCATTCCTACGTTGACAAGACTTTGACCGTATTGTGTCAGCCGCTTATGAGTTTGTGAGAATGATGTCGCCGAAGAATGCAGTGTCGTAGGACTGCTCTGTAGTCTGTGTGGCTGGCATTCGCTTCATTTAATGTTGTGGCGAGGAACATGATGATGAACGTGCTTTTTAAAGGTGACCATTGATATCTTACTCGAAAATGCTACCAGGTGGAAAAATGAACATATATGAGATCGTATTTCAAACACGGATCATCGGACAGCGCAAAACATGTTTTGCTCTGTTTAGTGGTCCGTGGTCGAAACATGCCCCCATTTATCAAAGCAATTTTTCCATTTCGCAGTGGTTTCGTGGGGCTGGTCGATAGCTACGTTAAAACACGTGGACTGTAGTTTGCGTGACTTTTCACCTGCGGGCTGCAGAAGTGGGCTGCGGGCTGCAGATGGCTTTCCACCTGCAGGCTGTTCGATATCTAAAACACGTGGACTGTAGTTTGCGTGACTTTTCACCTGCGGGCTGCAGAAGTGGGCTGCGGGCTGCAGATGGCTTTCCACCTGCAGGCTGTTCGATATCTAAAACACGTGGACTGTAGTTTGCGTGACTTTTCACCTGCGGGCTGCAGATGTGGGCTGCGGGCTGCAGATGGCTTTCCACCTGCAGGCTGTTCGATATCTACGTTAAAACACGTGGACTGTAGTTTACGTGGCTTTCCACCTGCGGGCCACCTGCACCTGCGGGCTGTGGGCTGCTTTCCACCTGCGACAGGATAGGGTGTCCGACACAGGTGCCCTGTTCAGCTGAACTTGTCGGCCACTACCGGCCCGTCAGCTGACAGACGGCGTGTGTTAGCAGAGCGAGGGCGCGTCGCCCACCCGCCAGCCTACTCCAGCTGCCGCCCGTGCCCGGAGACGGAGCAGGACTGTCAGGCTGGCCGCAGCTGCATCTCACGCACGCCCTCCTCCGCCCCCAGTGGTGCTGCAGAGCTACCGTGTCGAGGCGCTGGACGGCCGCGCGCCGCCCGGAGACGGAGCAGGACTGTCAGGCTGGCCGCAGCTGCATCTCACGCACGCCCTCCTCCGCCCCCAGTGGTGCTGCAGAGCTACCGTGTCCAGGCGCTGGACGGCCGCGCACCGCCCGGGCAGAGCGCGCTGCTCACGTGCCACGTGCCAGAACACGTGCGCAGCATCGTGCAGGTCACGTCGTGGAACGTCAACGGTCATTTCGACGTGTACCCGAAGCTCTTCGGAGGTAGGTGGCCTGCGGGCGCAGGTGTGATGCAAACGAAGGGTCGAGGAGGCGTGCTACTGACTTGCGCTTTGTGTACGGGCCACATTAGGCCTATAGCGTCAGCTGATGTTGCGTACTTGAGTGGCACCCTTTCTGTGTTGGGAAAACTTTTAATTTCATCTGTTTATTTTATCACGGTGGCCGCGCAAAATGTGGGCATACATATTCGCAAGCCCGCAATGTTTACGACGCAATAAACTGGACGACTTGATGAAAACTTCATCTTTATTGTTCAAAGCCGCCAGAACGCTTTGCATATGAATTAGGTCATATGCAATGAAGATTTTGCGGCGTTGTCGCACAACGGCAGGCGAAGCTTAGTTCTCCGCCTGGCTACCGGCGATTTTCCCCGTACCACTGCCGCAGTTCTCGCAAAATTGTGTTGGAATCGCAGTGTCGGAAGCAAAACACTTCGGACATTTTGCTAAGTCGTCACAGATCAGAGGTGGTTATCCGTGTTTGTGAATACCCAAGCCAGTATCAGTATGTGCACAGCTTTCAGAACTTAGCTTCGAATCAAACTCGTGCTCGATGTTGCTCGTGACGGGACCCTGAGATATCACATCGATCGGAGCCAGACGCGGGCTTCGCAAACTTCGGGTAAGTCCCAATGTGATTTGCCTTACATACATCGCCTTTTTCTCAATTATGACATTGTTACTAATGCGTTATTCCATGTCAGTGATCCATGTGATTGGTGTGGATGTTCCAATGGCTATAAATATTGTTCGAGGGGGCGCAGTGAATATGTGTCTAAGTTCTGCTTCCCTGCTTCCCCGCTCATACCACACAGTTATCCACCTCCTTTATGGGTCCCAAACACATCACGAATAGTTTTAATGATTTGAAGAAGAAGTTGAGTCGAGCATAACAACTGGAAATACACGCATTATTCCCAGGACATCCATAGCATCAAAGCTGTGGATCGATATCTGGCGTGCCAACAAGAGTTTTATTGCATAGTGTGATGGGCTTCAGCGCAGACACAGCTCCCTCAGTATGACATTTGAGGTATGAGCATGCATAAAGTGCCACTTATGGCGTAGTCAGGCGTTGGAACATGCGCCTTCTTGTATGTGCCTTTACTTTCTTGTATGTGCATGTCACAGTCAGTGGCGTTTGTAAACAATGTGTTGCTTCAAGTCTCGTGCACATTTATGCCACAGTCCGGCATACCGACTTATTTCGCTGATGCAAATTGCATTCAACAACCCTACATTCTTGATATTTGTGAGTATTTCACTGTGCTAAAAGTATAACGGAAGATAGCTAAATTCGAGTTAACTTTACAATTCATAATGTATCATAGCATTGCATGTTATGCCCTATCCAAAGCTGATTGTCATTTTTTAAGAAATGGATGGGAAGATAACGGGACCTCATTTTTATCATACACACACACACATATATATGTAGATAAATAGAGGTCCGTTATCTTCCCATCCATTTATATAGTGATATATATATATATATATATATATATAGATAAATAGAGGTATTATCTTCCATCATATCTATAGTGATATATATATATATATATATATGTATACATATATATATATAATATGTATTTATGACCATGTGACGTTCATGCTGCATGCAGTGATATAGCATAATATGAAGCCGATTTCACCCAATGTGTAGCATTATGCACCTTGACTGAACCTTGATGCTTCCATCAGAGAGGGTGGTGTCGATGGTACCGTCAGAGAGGCTGGTGTCGATGGTACCGTCAGAGAGGCTGGTGTCGATGGTACCGCCAGAGAGGCTGGTGTCGATGGTACCGCCAGAGGCTGGTGTCGATGGTACCGTCAGAGAGGCTGGTGTCGATGGTACCGTCAGAGAGGCTGGTGTCGATGGTACCGTCAGAGAGGCTGGTGTCGATGGTACCGTCAGAGAGGCTGGTGTCGATGGTACCGCCAGAGAGGCTGGTGTCGATGGTACCGCCAGTCAGGCTGGTGTCGATGGTACCACCAGAGAGGCTGGTGTCGATGGTACCGCCAGAGAGGCTGGTGTCGATGGTACCGCCAGAGAGGCTGGTGTCGATGGTACCGCCAGAGAGGCTGGTGTCGATGGTACCGTCAGAGAGGCTGGTGTCGATGGTACCGCCAGAGAGGCTGGTGTCGATGGTACCGCCAGAGAGGCTGGTGTCGATGGTACCGCCAGAGAGGCTGGTGTCGATGGTACCGCCAGAGAGGCTGGTGTCGATGGTACCGCCAGAGAGGCTGGTGTCGATGGTACCGCCAGAGAGGCTGGTGTCGATGGTACCGCCAGAGAGGCTGGTGTCGATGGTACCGCCAGAGAGGCTGGTGTCGATGGTACCGTCAGAGAGGCTGGTGTCGATGGTACCGCCAGAGAGGCTGGTGACGATGGTACCGCCAGAGGCTGGTGTCGATGGTACCGCCAGGAGGCGGTGACGGAGAGGCTGGTGTCGATGGTACCACCAGAGAGGCTGGTGTCGATGGTACCGCCAGAGAGGCTGGTGTCGATGGTACCGCCAGAGGCTGGTGTCGATGGTACCGCAGAGAGGCTGGTGTCGATGGTACCGTCAGAGAGGCTGGTGTCGATGGTACCGTCAGAGAGGCTGGTGTCGATGGTACCGCCAGAGAGGCTGGTGTCGATGGTACCGTCAGAGAGGCTGGTGTCGATGGTACCGTCAGAGAGGCTGGTGTCGATGGTACCGTCACAGAGGCTGGTGTCGATGGTACCGTCAGAGAGGCTGGTGTCGATGGTACCATCACAGAGGCTGGTGTCGATGGTACCGTCAGAGAGGCTGGTGTCGATGGTACCGCCAGAGAGGCTGGTGTCGATGGTACCGCCAGAGAGGCTGGTGTCGATGGTACCGTCAGAGAGGCTGGTGTCGATGGTACCGCCAGTCAGGCTGGTGTCGATGGTACCACCAGAGAGGCTGGTGTCGATGGTACCGCCAGAGAGGCTGGTGTCGATGGTACCGCCAGAGAGGCTGGTGTCGATGGTACCGCCAGAGAGGCTGGTGTCGATGGTACCGCCAGAGAGGCTGGTGTCGATGGTACCGCCAGAGAGGCTGGTGTCGATGGTACCGCCAGAGAGGCTGGTGTCGATGGTACCGCCAGAGAGGCTGGTGTCGATGGTACCGTCAGAGAGGCTGGTGTCGATGGTACCGCCAGAGAGGCTGGTGTCGATGGTACCGCCAGTCAGGCTGGTGTCGATGGTACCGCTAGAGAGGCTGGTGTCGATGGTACCGCCAGATAGGCTGGTGTCGATGGTACCGCCAGAGAGGCTGGTGCTGCGGATGCATTTCCTGACACTTGCTATCAATTGATTTCATCAGCTGTAATTCTTGGGGCATGCTCACATATCAGCATAAATTATGGTCCCTGTGGGGTATGTGAGACAATTTGACGACAAATTGGAGCACGCCATTGTATTCATGTCAGAAATGCGGAGAGCAGGGATCTTTCGAAGTTATTGTTATGTCAAATGCTAATGCTTTGGAAACATTGGATGCATAACAATTTCTACACTGTAGATGATTGAACTTCCTTATCCCAGACTGATGTTAAATTCGCTGCCGGTTTGGATTGCGCATTGCATCACTCAAGCTAGTTCGCTGTCAAGTTCCGTTCAGATCGGCACCTAAGATGGGGAACAGAGGTACACCCCATTCAAAGCACGATGTGTAATTCACAGATGGCCATGTGCGAGCGCGCCGGCATCTCACATGGTTATCGAGTTCATTACGCTTTCATGTTCTGCTCATGGGGCGAAGAAGTCACCGGTGCTCACTTGCTGCGCTCACGATCAAGAAGCACCCACTCTGATTTAAGAAAGAGACCAAGCTCAATGCTCTGAATACCATCTCTATAAGTGAAAGGAAGGAAACCCATTAATAAGCTATGTAAGTCTGTCCCGGTTTCGACGTTACTAGCTCCATGTGCTCCGCCACTGGACCCTGTGCATTGGTGTAACTTAGCTCATGCAATCCTCACCATGTGCTCGCGAAGTCGGCACTCGGACGACGTATGTGTTCACTCGGTGCTCACAAGGCACTTGGCTGACTAGCCTACGTAAAAGCATGCTCATGTTAAGTAATTACTCATATCTTGGAGAAAGTCCAGGCTTGTTTTCAAATTACCACTGAATAATTGCCGGGCTCAGAATCTCCGGATGAATGCCTTAATGCCTTTGATCGCCTAAGCGGCGAACCGCTCTACTCCTTTGATCACGCGCTGCTGCTTCCCAACAGGAGAGTTATGACGAGCCATATTCTAGGGAACGGCTTTGAATTTCCACTTTTTGGGTGTTCTTGACAACATGTGCCGGCTTGACGGCCTTCAGAGGATATTTAGTCCGGTGGAGTGTGAATGTTGTGCTACACTAGGTTATTGCATGCGATTTTAATTGTGATAATTAATTGCATTCAGTGTATTGTGCCCGAAACCAAATGCATTGCACTTCCATGGTTTGACGCAGATAGTTTAACATCAACACCGTGTATAGGTGTTACGAATTTCTTCTCGCGAAAAAAATGTAGAAAATATTTGCTACCAATGTTTGCCTCGCACTGCGTGGGATATATAGATATTGTAAGAAAACGACAACGCGAATGACTGGTTTTAAGACAAAATTTGGAGATTTGATGTAAGCGTGAAATGCAATCAAAATATATTAATTACATTCAGTGAATAGTAGACATCATGCTCAATACCTAGTGCATAGTAATCTTCCAATAGGTACCTATTTCCCTCGCCAAATTCCATTTGTTATGCAGAAACAATCACTGCGGTAACTGGATTGCAGTGGTTGCGCAATACGAGTACAGAATAGTAGGCCTTCCTTTACATTGATGTACCTTTTTAATGAGTGGCACCAACTCTTATGAGAGTCCCATCTTCCTACCAAAGCACAATTACTCTGAGCGACGCGATACTCCAACAAGGGAAAGAGTCGCGCTCTTACGGCCGTATCACTAGCCCAGTACGCTTCATGACCGGACACGGTACATACACTGTAAATTTAATGGTACCACTCTCCAATAAGAGATACCCCTTATAATAACGACACTATTTCCGGAATAGGTGCACATTTTCAGTAATTTCTTCGCCGGAATTTGACGCTTATATTCGTGTTAGATAATAATAGATCACAATAATTCATCACGATGTACTTAATTTTCTTGTTAGTTCCATAATTACGCGCAGATCTGCAGATTATTCGCCACAATTGCCGGGCTGATGAGAATCTGAGTTTCATGCTACATGGTGATCCGATGCTATGGTAATCAGACACCTTGAACATAATCATCAATAGGGTTTCGGTCAGGTCTCGCTCACTGTTACCTCGCACTACCGAACTACGTTACCTTACCACGGCCGCTGTATCGGTGGGCGGCGGATGTAACATGGCGACGCTGTGGGTCACCAGGTGGTAACTATGACAGCATTGTGCTCAATTTCCGGTGATGGCTTAACCAGCGCCGTCTCTCCGGTCAGATCCTCACACCCCTTCTCGGGGAAGGGGGGGGGGAAGCGGTGATAGGAATCCTCCTCTAATACCCAAACTAAGCGTCGCACGAAAACGAAAGAGGTGTCAGCGGAAAGAGCTCAATGAGTAGGGTCCGATACCATTCCCCCAAAACGTTGCACAAAACGTGACGTCACTAGAAGGCCTAGATTTTCATGACATACATCATGTTTTTGGCTCTGGGTGTTCATTTTGGAGATATTTAAAACAACTGGAATCAGAAAAGGACAGCGAAATCGACTAGGACCATATACAAATTTGGCCACCCAAAAATCACTTCGAAATTTCAATATTTTAAGTTTTAAAGCATTCTTTAATTTTCTTTTTGCAATGGATAGAGATGACCGAAAAACGTTGTTCGATGTCAACTTACCTTTATACAAAATGTTTACTTTGGCCAGAATCTTCGATTTGATCTCTAATAGGCAAATATGCAAAACAAATAAGTAATCAAAAACATAAAAAAAGAATGATTCCTCTTGTACGTTTTATTGCATCCCTAAAAGTAAGCAGATGCTGAAATTTTCATTAGAATATATGTATCCGGTAAAGCATAACGACTGGTTTAACTATTCTGGAGGTGACCTCACTTGACCTGGACTAACTCATTGACCCTAGATGACCTGACTTCAAAAGTTTGACACAACATGCTAATTTCATGTGGGAAAAGGTATGCCAAATTTTGGCGCGCGGCAGCGCGCCGTTGTTTCTCTATCCGCGAAAAACCTGACGGGCGGCGGTTGAAGATCCCTCTCGAGACGGCGCGGGGTAAGAGAAGCATCCGCTGATGCTGGTAGCGATATCCATCGCACTTATGCCTTGATACAGGCGTGAATTTGATGCGACCGTGAGTGAGCTTGGCCGACCAATTGTCAAACATCCCCTGCCGTCAGCATCAGCTTCTACTAGGCTGACTTGAAATGAGCCATCAGTAACAAAATATAGAGAAAAAAGGATGCTGTGGTCAGTGACCTACACCCGTGTTTGTGCCCTCCTGGTATCCTGTTACTTCGCGGATTTGTATGTTAGAAATGCGATAAAAGGCTTCACTGAATGGTGGTATCGAGATGTAAATGCATATAATGTTAGTGGTATTCAAACTGCAGTTTTCGTCAAGCAGATTGGATGATTGTGTTCCGTATAATACATTTCCCGAGGACAGCAGTCTGCATGTTCCAAACATCGCATCCAATAGACCAGGGTTCCGGAAATGCGTTATGTTTGTCAGTCATGCTAGTAGCATCTAGTTAACATGCTAGTAACATGCAAGTAACAAGCTAGTGGAATAGCAACATCAGCATGTTACTAGAAAATGCATGCAGAGCACAACACAGACTGTCGTGGGCGAGGGCGGCAGGTTTTGTCTGCCCAATTTCTCGGTATCCATGCCTTGAGGCTGGAGAGACGGTGTACTTCCGGTAGCCTTACCGTCATGTGGGCAAATGCGCCGATTTAATTCAGTTAGTTGAAGTCCAGTGGCTGAGCTTCTTCATATTCCGTCTGTGGCGATCTTTTATCCAGGACGCATTTCGCCTGGCTATTTTTTGTAAGTGAGGAAAACAGACTGACCAAAGCCATATTTTGTTTTGCGGCGAAAGTCATGCAAAAAGCTTGAAGCCACGATTAATAAAGTTACGGGAAGGAGCGGATATGCCATAGGGCGGCAATTTCATGTGTTCGCGTCATTAGCGAGATTGTACCAGCGTTGTTCCTATCTTGTTTGTGGCGATCATCTATCGACTCATTGGCTCCTGGCTTATTTTGCTATTGAAGTTAATTTCAGTGGACTGTCCTTCGCGCGGAGGATACCTCGTGATATATCTGCATGCTGTGTTTAATGTCATCAAATCAAATACCTTAACCATACCATTTTTTTGTTTGTTTCTCAAGGCTGAATTGGCCTTGTCTAGAAGCCTACGTTTGTTCGCTCGCTTTGTTCGTAAACTCACTCCGTCTGAATTGAATTGCATGTCAATGCTCTCTTTCCTATTTGTCACATCACATATGTACATCATGTATCCACCGCAATTCTGAAACGCTTCTGTGTTTTTATCTTGATTCAATGCCGAATTACAGCATGCTTGCATTTAATAATAGTGACAAACTATTCCTACATGCGATGTCAGTAATATCCAAAGGCCGGGGTTCGGACCCTATTAGCGTTAAAACGCTCCGTCATTTTCGGTTCAGTGGAGATTTCGGCTGGTCGTGTCCCATTCTACACACTTGACGGGAACGCCAGCCCGAATATTTTTAAGATCACGAGTAGCAACATTACACAACACAGCTCTTATCACCAGATAGTCCATGTTCTCATCTCACCATGTTTTGTTTTAATTGCAGGCGCAAATCATATCTGTTGGACCCCTTGGGGTGTCCTGTCGTCTCTCGCACCATAACGTACCGAAAGGTCGATTCGTGGCTCCACGTCATGTCCTAGGCACTACTCCACAGACCAACCATTATATTTCTTGGCAAGCTTCTTCATGCGGGCAGTGAACAGTTTTTGTTTCCTTGGATGATGAGCGAGATAGCATGTTCATTGCCCAGGTCCTTTGTAGCCTCTCGAATAGCGCACTCCGAGACTTCCCCAAGGAAGTCTGAATGGCGTTCCTCTAGCCCAGCGACACTAATTCTAGGGTTTGTGAGCATATCCTCACTGACAAGCTTATCTGTATATTCGGAGATCTTAAGCCATCCGGGGCTGGTATGCATTATGGAGTGGAACAGCACCAGGAAGGCCTAAACAGTTGCTGTTTTTAGTCTCCGATGCTGTATTTATGCTCTGCAAGGAAACATTTTCATCTGCGAGAAGTGGTGATGCAAGCACAAATGTGCTGATTCACAAATTCGGAACACACTTTTAGACACATCAAATCTTCAGACCCAAGGGTCAGCAGCCATTCATAAATTCGTGTTGATAATAAAATACACTTGAACAAGCTTAGTGTCGGATGATACAGTGGCGAGGATATCGCCTGGCATACCCGCAGGCAAAGCATTCGGTCCAGACGTCAGACGGCATCCATCTTTAAATGAATGCGTTAAAGAGCTGGCTATGTCACGGCCGATGCTTTTCGAATAGTCTTGTGTAATGCATTTTCTTTTCCTGCAAAGTTGAGAAGGGCAAACATCGCTCTTATGCTTTAAAAATACTCCAGGTGGCTTCCTGAAGAGCACATACCAATGTCCTTGCTTCCTCCACGCGAGCAAATGTTAGACAAGATCGTTTCTGTGCGAACATTTAGTCACGTCAGGTACATTTTTCTCCCCACGAGCATTGCTTTATTCCTTGCCGATGCCGTATCACAAATCTGGACTCCCCATATTTTCTGTTTGGTGAAATATCTCTGCAAAATTCACAGTTGGACACAGTCTGCACTCGTTTACAGCGCATTATAAAGCATAAACTATCTTGTAGTTCTTAAGCATAGAAAACGTACGACATTAGTGACCGACACTTGGCTGAAGTCGCATTTGGGACGAAGGAAGCAGAGTGGTGATCAGCGGAAAAGTCTCAGGCTGGATACGTCATGCCCAGGACACCAGAGGGCGGCATGATATCGCACCTGTGATTGATTGGCAGCGGAAGCGGACTGCCGTTAGCAGTAAGCTCTCATTTCCTCATGTTTGTGGACGATCTCAAAGTGTATCGACACGTTTGTGACCGTCCTGACGTTACTGCGCTGCAGACGGATGCTGACTCAGTCGACCGCTCGACGGATGATTGGAAGTTAGGCTTGAAATTGTCCAAATGCAATTTCTTTCGCATAGCCTTCAACCGTAAACCGCTTCAATCTAGTTACAAGATTAAGGGAGGCAGCTTGGAATATGTCACAACCATTCGCGACCTTGGTGCCAGCCTTAAATAAAATAGTATCTTTGTATAGATCATATTAGTTCAATGGTATCTAGAAGCATATTCGTATGCTAAGGCACCTGGCCCTTTGATTTGCGCATTTCGATCACATGCTCGTCGGCCTAAGATTAACCTCAACAAAAAATAAGTACACATAGCAACGTACAATGCCAACGTCTGATCTGAGTTAGAACAATGTTCGTTATTTGGTCAGGCACAGCACGCAGGCAAAGTAAATAGATTAGAGCGTGAGGAGCAAAAGTTTTTGATGTGGCCGGTTTGCTGCACGACCCAAGTGCCACCATCTCTAGATTACCAGGAACTAATCAGATTTGATGGCATGCAGTCACTGTTGGGATGACGTGTGCGATCGCAAATTTTGCTGGTTATAGTGTCCCGCGAAGCGATGAATGCGCCAACAATGTTGCAGCACTCCTGTCCGAAGATATCACATCGGATTAGGACGGTGTTTCTCTTCTTTGCATTCCTTTTAGAATAACAAATACGGTTTTCTACCTGTTTCGTTAGTGCGAGCAGCTAGAATGTGAAATGCATGTATTGCATTTTTCCTCAAACAGATGTACTGAATGATTACTTTAGTGGTGTGAAATGTCACGGTTTTCGCAGTATCCAACGCCTGATCGTATTATGGTTTTTAAATTGTGGCATCGTCCACTTTCTTTTTTAGTTTTATGGATGCTTTTGGACACTGTTAATTATGCAATAGCTTCCCACTAGAAATTATGAAGTACGTTTTTAAACCGTGTTCGTTGTGCGTCGTATTCGGATGATATGAGGTCGCCTGTACCTGGATGATGCCCGCCATTGACTTACTCGCAATAAACAACAAACAGTAAGCTAATTATGTCCTGACTTGGAGTCTTCCGAACATCACTGAAATACTAACCAGGCATAGCTCAATATCTGAACATAAGCCATTTGGTCAGTTCACACATATTTTACCAATCGAAAAATCTCGAGATGTATCATTTGGACTGGAAGGGCGTGGCACCCCACACAACACAATCTCAGAGCAAACTGGCATTGTGTTTTCTTACCGGCGATAACCAACGGTGGTCTGTACTCCCGCTGTTTAACCTGAGCGAAACGTGGCACAGCGTCAGTCACCCTATAGCGTAGATGAAACGTGGCACAGCGTCAGCCAGCCTATAGCGTAGATGAAACGTGGCACAGCGTCAGCCAGCCTATAGCGGAGATGAAACGTGGCACAGCGTCAGCCAGCCTATGGCGGAGATGAAACGTGGCACAGCGTCAGCCAGCCTATAGCGGAGATGAAGTGCATGTACTGATTGGTCAACATTGTTTGTGAGTGGGGAAGCACATTTTGTACGAGGAAATCACAACCTGGAAGATAATCGTAACAACTGAGAGAGATAGCGAATGTGGAAGTTGTGACGACACTCCCTGAGCTAGATGCCTCATAATTTTTGAATCAACGGATGAAATGTTGAAATGGGCGTATTCCTAATGAATTGGTAGGTATGTCAGTTCAGTTCTCAAATGCTTTGCCCGATGTGATTAAAGAGGAGATGACATCGCAACGAGAACTCCTGAAGCAATGATATTGCTAGCATGCTGGAGATTGCCGAGAGAGTGGTGTATAACTGCATTATTGTGGGCTGATTTAGCACTTCTAGTTCCCAAGGAACTGCTTAGGCTATGGGCCCCATGAAATAGGCAGCGGTGGATCGAGTCATCCTGGAGCGTCCGATAGGGACGGGTCCAGAAGCCTGTCTGGGCAGGGCCAAAGCTAATCTTACTCGTAAATCTGACCTGACTGGAGTCAAATCTGACTCGTAAATCTGACCTGACTAGATGAAAGCCAAATCTGATTGGCAAACCTCAACATAGTTTGACAGCCGTCGGGTCCGTGTAAAACAGCATCTATCTCATAAAACGTTCCTGGATTTCTTGAACATGCCAAATTTGTACAAAATCTCCGTGAAATCGACCTCTTTGGAGAGGGAGGCATGGCCGTTTAGCACCCTGGATCCACCTCTGGCAGCTAACGCGTTTGGACCAAGCTTCTCTTACCAAGTCGGGATCTGACCAATCAATGTTGGTGATCAGCGGAATACGTATCTGGCTGAATCAAATCATTTTTTTTTTGTAGAAAGTTTAGTGATATAAGCTTCCAACGTCGTGAATTGTGAACAGGACATTGTACCATGCCCCTGGATCCAGGAATTTTCATGGGGGCACTTCTCTGGAGGGACGCCATCTTCACAGAGGAATGATACTGGTTCAGAAAATGTCAGTATCTATCGTGCATCAGAAAAGAAGATGCACCATACATCTTCTTCGGAGGAGCGTCCCTGACTGAATTGAGGGAGTTGAATGCACTCCAGCGCCGTGGAGTGGATGCTTTTCTCCTCAGGATGACGGCTTTGGATGGGAAATTTAAGGAGTGCGCTTACATGTATATATACATGCGCTTACATGTGTGAGTGTGAGTGTGTGCGTGTGGGTGTGTGTGTGAGTGTGCGTGTGTGTGCATGTGCGTGTGTGTGTGTGTGTGTGTGTGTGCGTGCATATTTGTGTGTGTGCTCGCGCATGTATGTATGTGTGTGTGCACTCAAGCGTTCTGAACCGGGCCACATCTCCGTAGAAGGCAAATGCCCCTGAGCCCCACTTGGGTTCCCCATATCCGGATATGCTAATGGCTGGCTGCAATAATAACAACCTGGGTTGGGGTGATGGCAACTCACTAATTGATTGTTTGAGCCGACGCACTTTTGTGCGAAGGGGAAGAATGGGCCTAGGCCCAGCCTTACCTGCGCCTCCGGCGACGTCTTGCCTGGTTGGAAAAACGTTCTCGCGCAAATTACTCGGATGCCCTTCCACGAACTTCTCGGTTGCGCTTCGCGATCTCCGGCTCCGACCACCAGATGAGGTGTAGAACGCCATACCGCTCCTCAACGCTTCCACCAACTCGCAGCTGCTGAACTGAACACTAGTGCTCGGGTCGTTCAAGATCGGGGTTGGATCGGATCACGCAGCAAAATAATGTGAAGCCAGCAGCCGTAACTGCCACCCAACACCACGCGTCTTCCAATCTGCCCACATCGACTACCGACACTGCCGACATAGGAAACCGAACCTCGGCTGCGAAACCGAACCCGCACAGACACGCCGCCATTGGCAACCTGTTGCCTTTGCACGTGTTGCTGAAGCAGCGTTAACAGTGAAACACTGAGAGCTCTGCCGTGAAGCCTACCCCCCCCCCCAACTCCCAGCCAGAGTTAGAAACGGACTCATTTTCTGAACCCAAGCCTGCCCACTCTCCTGTCCATGAGAGAGGCGCCCTATCTAGACACGCCAAATACTTCTATTGAGGTAGACCGCATCCAGCCTGGCTCTGTTACAACATGCAAGATATTTACAGCATTTTCACGATTCTATGGTAAAGTTGGTGTGGCTTAGCCCTAAACAACCGACTAAGTGATTTCTGAAAATTATACCTCGAGATCAGTAGTTGAGACAGTTTTCTCTGCTCATTCTCACAATACAGAAATTGGAATGATTGTTTTCCAGAAGAGTCAATATACATGACAGGAAGTAGATCAGGTAGAATTTGTCTAACGTGCACATATTAGGTTAGATGTATCGGGTATAGATCATATCTGATACCCACGTATTGTAAATATTATCAGAGCAAATGTTACACACAGCAACATTATTATAAGTTTCTGTGGTAACATAATTCCCTCTAACAGTGTCTTCCTTAGCAAAGCCTTCGTAGTCTACCCATATACTACTGGGATCACTTTTTGTATCGTCATCCGTTCTTCATGCACAAGATCGGCATGATGCTCCTTCTGGTATCGTCCAAGTTCTATTTGGACAGTTCTACCACACAATCCCTGAAGACCACACTCCCTGGACAGTTCTACCACACACTTTATAGCCACATACTTACATCATAATTATTTTCAAAGAAATTGCAAGGTAACTCGCCAACACAATTGGTTGGTTATTTATTTTATGTGGTGCATTGACTCAGCCGGTCATGTAGGTGGTTCTTTTCAGTAATTAACATCCACAATTGTGGTAAGATGTCTTAGGGTGAGGCTATGTTCGCCTGAATACTTGCAGTCTCCACCCGAATAGGTAGGTAGGTAGGTAGGTAGGCACAACCTACCTACTTATGCGAGTCCTACAAACCTACTTATCTACCTTCCTACAATCTAACCTGGGGTGCTTTTTCCACATTATGAATTCAGTAAATTCAGTGAATTATCCTGTGCCAGTTTCCAAAGGCATACAATCACTCGAGAACTTTGAATATTGGGACCACATAACACTGTGTCGCTCCCCGTTAACTCCCCCCTCCCCCTGTGGCCGCATGATACCGTGACGTTCCCCATCTAGTACCTCCCCCGGGATCACATAACACTGTGACACGCGTTAAGTGCCCCTCCCCTGTGGCCGCATGATGCACCGTGACGTTCCCCATCTAGTACCTCCCCCGGGATCACATAACACTGTGACACGCGTTAAGTGCCCCTCCTCCTGAGGCCGCATAACACCGTGACGCTCCCCATCAAGTTCGTCCCCCGGGGTCACATAACACTGTGACACTCCACTTAATCCCCTGAGGCCGCATGACACCGTGACGTTCCCCATCAAGTTCGTCCCCCGGGGTCACATAACACTGTGACACGCGTTAAGTGCCCCTCTCCCTGAGGCCGCATGACACCGTGACGCTCCCCATCAAGTACCTCCCCGGGGTCACATAACACTGTGACACTCCACGTTAACTCCCCCCTGAGGCCGCATGACACCGTAACGCTCCCCGTCAAGTACCTCCCCCGGGGTCACATAACACTGCGACACGCTTTAAGTGCTCCTCCCCACACAATACTGAACCACACCACACCATACTCCACCGTACAGCATCACACCACACAAAGCCACACCGTGCCACACCGCACCACACCGCACCAAACCGCACCGCACTGTACCATATAACATCACACCACACAAAGCCACACGCCACACCACACCGCACCACACTTCATCATACACCATCGCATTGCGCCACACCACACCGCACCATATTGCACCAAACACCATCACTTCACACCACACCACATCGCGCCACACCACACCGCACCATATTGCACCAAACACCATCACTTCACACCACACCACATCGCGCCACACTGCAGAAGTGAACAGCCGACTTAACCTGCATACATGGGCCATTGACCTGTCCAAGATATTTCGAGATGATTGACCATATTTAACTTCAGATGACCTTTCTTGCTTATTAATAAATCCAGGATTACCATACACTCTAATGTTGAATTTGACGTCAATGTTTACTCCTGAACGTAATGCAGTAGCGTTTTGGAACACTATTTCGGAAGTTTCCAACACAATACCAACACTTCAACCTCCTTTAGCATTTGACCAATGTGTCGAAATTTAATACATACTACATGATTAGTATCATACAGTATTTAATAACAATGAACAAAATAATATAAAGCGCAAAACTGATATTATTTGTACAAGGTACGATTGAAATGAACCTGCCCGATGTTTCTGGGGATAATTTTTGCTAGTCTTAACAATTACTCGTTGCAGTGTCGTGCTTGCTGAAAACGACACAGCAAATATCATGTGCATTGCGAGAAGGTACGTTACCAAAGGCTTCCCTGTTGCATACGTAGTTCCCTACCACCACACTCAACCGTTCTCGCCACTGACGACTTTTCCTACCATCACACTACTTCTGGACATCACGACGAACTCTTGCTGCATTCGGCTAGCGCGTGTACTTTCAATGTTGGTGGTCTTTCGTCAGCCTGACCTTCAGCGGACTCTTCGTCGGCCGGTTCATATCCAGGAGATGGCAGAAACTGTGGCAGTGTTCGCCTCAGCACGAGATTAACGCCGACCGAACAGCGTCCACGTCCTCGGGTTCCTGGGCATAACCTGCCTGTAAGAAGATATTTCGACCCGGCGGGATGCCAGAGGACACGCCATCGACTTGGGTCACCGGAGCAGGCTTCTGCTCATCGGGTCCGAGAAATCGAGAAAGCTTGGCCGTGCGCAAAACGTGGTACTGCCTGGAACGAGTCTTCCAAAATGTTCCGCCCTGTGCAGTGCCGAGAACCGAAATGGCTGTCGTATTTTTGTAGTGTGTGCATGTTTGTGTATTTGTGTTTGACGCAAACATTTTCCCGTAGGGGACCAAAAACAAGTAAACAGAAGTCCAGACATTATAATGTCACAGCTTGAACGATTTCCGAGTCGTTTGCCTTCCGCAGTGGATTTGGAAGATCCGGTGTCATGCCATGTTGTCCGACATTGTCCCTATTGGTCACCAGTCGCAGCTGTTTCCTGGCACGTGATAATGCACAGTTAGACGACTTCCCTATTGAATGTCTTCGCCGGACAACATGGTGGGCAATGACGTCAATCCATGCATTCACGAACAGCCGGGACATTGTATTAACACTATTGCTTGGTGCCATTTCATTGGTCTCCAGTTGGATGTTAGCAGAGCCAATCAGATTACACCCCAGTTAGCATTGAGCATCCCAGAGCTTTTGGTGGCTCAACTCTGAGTTCGTTGTTGCAGTCAGCCCGACTTCGGATTAATAGTGACCGGCTGGTACCTGCACTGGTGCCGGCTGGTGCCATCACTAATGATGACATGATGACCGGCTGGTGCCTGCACTGGTGCCAGCTGGTGCCATCACTGATGCAGTCTGGAAAGCCTTCGTCAAGATAAAACCAAACGCCTTCGTGTGCGTTCGGTTGAAACACATAATTTAAGAAAATAAAGTGAGTAAAAAAGTACGAAGAATCATGCATATTGTTGCCATGTTTACCACATGCAATCGAATTCCATTATCAGACATAATCCTCCCTTACGTTTTATCCTATTATTTTTACTCTCTCCGAAAACAATTTCCTTGAGCGTCATAGCAATAACATACCTGGTCATCGCGAATTGCAAGCGTTATAGCAATATTATGACATCTGATCATCTCGTACTGTGTGCGTCATGGCGATAACATGATATCTGGCCATCTCGTATTGTCAACGTCATCGCAATAACATATCTGATCGTCTCGTATTGTGAGTGTCATGGTAGCAGCATGCTATGTGACCATCTCCTATTGTGAACGTCATCACAATAACATGATATCTGGTCATCTCGTATTGCGTTCAGCCGGCTCACCACTCTACTAAACTATAGCTTTGACAGAGTGGAGATACTTGTCCGATAGGATAGATATGAAGTGAAGCTGGAAACTGTGGGAAACAGAGCTGACGTCTTGGCGTCTGGGACCCGCGATTTAATAATGATTAATTACAGGCATTCTAGAAGTATTGGAAGAAGAGAGCATTCCATCTCAGATTGTAAATATAAATGCACAAAATCCATCCATACCACAATGCGCATTTTAAATTATGCAATGATAATAGCTTAGGTTTCGCTTGGCTTGATTTGGGTGACTTGGCTCGGCAATATTTCATTGATTACTTACATGTTTTGCTTCGCTGCATCAAAAGTTGTTCAATCCCTAACATACCTGCAGTTGGTTGCTTTGTCAATGACTCTCAGGACAATTGATTTCAACTTAAAAGATGGTTTTGAACAATTGAAATGAACACTTAATTTCCATTTCCATTCGACACATTCCGATTATTACCGACTCCCGTAAAGCACCACAACGCAGAGGGAGCTTTCTGTACCTAAGCATTGCGTGGGCTGACGTATTTTCAATCACACACATTATGTTTATTCGATGTTTCTGCATATCGTAACTATGTAAATTCTTGGGCTAGCCACTAGGTGCAGAGAAAGCCGGAATATTGCAGAGAGGCAATATATTATAATCACAATTGTGTTTGGTGTACTTCCATGCATGAGGAGCCCTGGCTATCTCCACAATTTCATGCCTGGGAAAAAAGATGTTTTGGATAGATTGTGAGCTAAGATTTACCTATTTCATGATTGATTTTATGCCTTCATGAATTGACCGGTGATGTGTTAAGCAAAATATCAAGGGAAATACGTCACTGAGATGCATTGATTGTTTCTTTTATTGCCCTAGACAAAATGTGCCGTGCTTGATAATCTCTATTATTACAACTTACACAAGTTTTTCAATGACTTTGATGAAGGAGTGTTTTCTCTTCTTGATTGATATGCTTTGGATGAAACTATTCAGACCGAGAAGTTCACTTCTTTCCAGACTGGCATGAAAGATTGAGGTCGTCGCATATGAATCACGTGGATCCATGGTGAGGGTTTCCAACCGGATTTCTTGTAACACAGTACAGCATTATTTTTACCATTAACTAATCTGACGAGTTTTCTGAAAACTAGTGCTTCTATCGAATGGAGTTTGGAGCAATTTAAGTCACCATATATGATAAGCATGTCCTTCTTACCCATTCAATCCGTCTATTCGGTACCTGCGACCCACATGTTTTGCACACACCTGGAACCAACTATGCATATAAAAACGAAATTGGCGATTGAACATACTCTCTGAAAGTACATTTTCCAATTAAAAAGTCAATGAAGGTTAATTTCAACCTCGCAATATCACATTAGGACAATACCCAAATTACGAGTAGTTGCAAAGTAATACAAACCTGTAAAACATGCTAAATATCCGCCTTGGATACGTTCATGACAACACTGCTGATGGCGAAATGGGGCACATCAAACCAATGGGATGCTTGTGTTGTCACACAAATGTGTTGCGCCCCTCATCCCTTGCGTTGTCACACAAATGTGTTGCGCCCCTCATCCCTTGCGTTGTCACACAAATGTGTTGCGCCCCTCATCCCTTGCGTTGTCACACAAATGTGTTGCGCCACCCGTCCCTTGTGTTGTCACACAAATGTGTTGCGCCCCGCCATCCCTTGCGTTGTCACACAAATGTGTTGCGCCACCCATCCCTTGCGTTGTCACACAAATGTGTTGCGCCACCCATCCCTTGCTGGCAGCACCAGAATGCTATAAAATGGGATGCGGAAAAAGTTTACTTGCTATTCCGAGCTGTTCCCGGCGTATATGTGTTGTTGTGCGCGCGGGCTGGCGGGCTGGATTGTGCGGCGGCCGGCGGCAATGTGTTGCCACATGCGGCGGTTTAAGCCCGCCTGCACGGCCGACAGAAAATGTCGACGGAGGGAAATAGCCGGAGATAGCACGATAAGAGACCGGATATTGTGATATTGCAAACGGTTATTTCGTCCAGCACGAGAAGCGCGAGTGGTATCTCAAGTCCATGATATCATATGCAAGTACGTTGCCGAAAAAGAGAAGCAATGTGATGAAATAAAATGCGAAGCCATAGTTGAGAAGTGGCGTAAGGTTGAACCGTGCTGGTGGTGTGCATTCTTCAAAATTGTAGATCTATTCACGGGTTTGTATTACTTTGCAACTACTAGTATTATTGGTGCTGTTCTAATGCCATATTTAGATGCAAAAATTAACTTCCATTGACGTTTTCATTAAAAGACATGCTTTTATGAAGTATGTTCGGTCGCCAGATCACCGTCCGACAGTGAATGTCAGGACGATTGTCTCCTCCGTTAACGTCACGCAGTAGTAGTTGAGCACCGCTTGGCTTCCGCCCGCACGTGATACCTTCCGTCCTCACGTGGCACCTACCGCCCTCACGTGGGACCTTCCTCCCTCACGTGATACCTTCCGCCCTCACGTGGCACCTTCCGCCCTCACGTGGCACCTTCCGCCCTCACGTGGCACCTTCCGCCCTCACGTGGCATCTTCCGCCCTCACGTGGCACCTTCCGCCCTCCGCCCTCACGTGACATCTCCCGCACTCACGTGGCACCTACCGCCCTCACGTGGCACCTTCCGCCCTCACGTGACACCTTCCGCCCTCACGTGGCACCTTCCACCCTCGCGTGGCACCAACCGCCCTCACGTGGCACCTTCTGCCATCACGTGGCGCCTTCTGCACTGATACATAAGTAACAGCTGTGGCGGTGCATCACAGCTGACGTGTGCACCAGCTGTCCGGCCGATACGTCTGCAAAACCGCGGAAACACGAGCTGTCCGGCCGACACGTCTGCAAAACCACGGAAACACGAGCTGCACTCGCCGGTGTGCCGTTCCGTTATTGAGTCGCCCAAACCGGCGAGAGCTGCTTGCACTCTCGGTGCTGGCACATTTTGCCATTTGGCAGCCGGCGCGGCAGCTACCAACGCCAGTGGCATCCGTTAGGATCGCTGCACCTCACAACACCTCGGGTGTCGTGAATCGAGATTAATGAGGCACGTTCTACCTGAACGTCTTCACAAACGCCTGTTGGAGGCGCCCGGGTTGTGAGTCGGCACTCTAGTATGCAACATGGCTGCGTCGTTACTGTCAGGGCTCGGGCTCTTGTCTTGAACCTGCTTGAAATTTTGCGCATTTTTCGCGACTGTTCGGCGTGCAGGTATGGTGACGCTGCATGGCCTGCGTAGCTGCGTGGATCGCCGTAGAACCAACATCTCCGCCCCCTCCGCGGCATACCTCTGACTATATGTAAGCAGAACTATGACAGGCGGCCGTAATATCAGTGAAGCTGTGCCCAGTCATTTCCACAGCTTTGCGTGGCCAGCCGCCCGGGAGCTGGGACCGATCTCACTCGCCGACTGACATACCAGAATATCACAGACGGAGCAGTCGTTCCCGGAACACCGGGTGACGACCGACCGGCTGGCGTGTGACGACAGGTCGCGTCGTCAACGTTGGGGTCGCGCCGTGCCCTGTAGTGGAATCGGTGCGAGGTGGACCGATGTGTAGCCTGACGGATTCCGTCTACCACTATCAGTATCACAGTCCCCATAAACACACGCCTTTACGTTGCCTACTCAATGATAAGGTAGATCTCAAGACTGTAGCTGAGGAGGCGTGGTGAGGAATAACGCTATATCTCCGACTCAAGTAGGTAACATTTACTCCTAAATGCCGCTGTAATGATCCAATTAAACCGATGATTATGGAGATATCTACATAAGCGAAAACACAGTTCAGTGGGTAGCAACTGACCTTCGACATGTAGGTGCATTGACGTTATGAGAGAAAATGGTGGAGGGGAGTCATTGCAAACATGACATCATTCCTCCTTCCATGGGTGCATGTCTGTAATGTTCACGTGACCTCTCCTGACAGCGCATTTGATAACTGTCCTGTTCCAGCGATGTTCGTCCAGCTTTACCTGCGTTGCCTACGCCCCACCTGTGCTCTCCCGCCTCACCTGTGTTGTTCCAACCTCATATATCCCACCTCACCTGTGTTGTCCCGCTCTACATGTTGTGTAGTCCCGTCTGTGTTGCCCCCTCCCACCTGCGTTGTACCGCACCACATACGTTGTCTTGGCCCACCTGTGTTGTTCCAGCCCACATGTTGTATTCCATCTGCGCTGTCCCGCTCTACCTTTGTCATCACGCCCAACATGTGTTGTACCATCCACACATGTCCCACCTCGTCTGTGCCATCCTGTCCCACGAGGATCGTCCCGCTCCACACGTGCTGTTACAGACCCATATGTCCCATCACACCTATGATGTTCCGTCCCACCTGTGCTGTCCCACTCCGCCTGTGTGGTCCCACCATATCGGCGTCGTCCCGCCCCTCCCACGTTGTTCTAGCCCGACATGACCCATCCACCTGTGCTTTCGCGTCCCACCTGTGTTTTTCTTTTTTCACCTTTTGTCCCGTCCACCTGTTTCCGTCCCACCTGTGTTGTCCCGGTCCACCTGTGCTGTCCCGGTCCACCTGTGTTGTCCCGTCCCACCTGTGCTGTCCCGTCCCACCTGTGTTGTCCCGTCCCACCTGTGCTGTCCCGTCCCACCTGTGTGTTCCGTCCCACCTGTGCTGTCCCACTCCGCCTGTGTGGTCCCACCATATCGGCGTCGTCCCGCCCCTCCCACGTTGTTCTAGCCCGACATGACCCATCCACCTGTGCTTTCGCGTCCCACCTGTGTTATTCTATCCCATCTGTGTCGTCCCGTCCCACCTGTGTTGTCCGTCCCACCTGTGTTGTCCCGTCCCACCTGTGTTGTCCCGTCCCACCTGTGCTGTCCTGTCCCACCTGTGTTGTCCGTCCCACCTGTGTTGTCCGTCCCACCTGTGTTGTCCCGTCCCACCTGTGTTGTCCCGTCCCACCTGTGCTGTCCTGTCCCACCTGTGCTGTCCCGTCCCACCTGTGCTGTCCCGTCCCACCTTGTTGTCCCACCTGTGCTGTCCCGTCCCACCTGTGTTGTCCCGTCCACCTGTGCTGTCCGTCCCACCTGTGTTGTCCCGGTCCACCTGTGCTGTCCTGTCCCAACTGTGTTGTCCCGGTCCCACCTGTGCTGTCCCGTCCCACCTGTGTTGTCCCGTCCCACCTGTGCTGTCCCGTCCCACCTGTGTTGTCCCGGTCCACCTGTGCTGTCCCGTCCCACCTGTGTTGTCCCGGTCCACCTGTGCTGTCCTGTCCCACCTGTGTTGTCCCGTCCCACCTGTGCTGTCCTGTCCCACCTGTGTTGTCCCGGTCCACCTGTGTTGTCCCCCACCTGTGCTGTCCCGTCCCACCTGTGTTGTCCGTCACTTTTCGTCCCACCTGTGTTGTCCGGTCCACCTGTGTTGTCCCGTCCCACCTGTGTTGTCCCGGTCCACCTGTGCTGTCCCGTCCCACCTGTGTTGTCCCGTCCCACCTGTGCTGTCCCGTCCCACCTGTGTTGTCCCGTCCCACCTGTGCTGTCCCGTCCCACCTGTGTTGTCCCGTCCCACCTGTGCTGTCCCGTCCCACCTGTGCTGTCCCGTCCCACCTGTGTTGTCCCGGTCCACCTGTGCTGTCCCGTCCCACCTGTGTTGTCCCGTCCCATCTGTGTCGTCCCATCCCACCTGTGTTGTCCCGTCCCACCTGTGCTGTCCCGTCCCACCTGTGTTGTCCCGTCCCACCTGTGTTGTCCATCCCACCTGTGTTGTCCCGGTCCACCTGTGTTGTCCGTCCCACCTGGGTAGCCAGAGCGCGCGGTGTGCTCCTCGTCTGTCCGTTGGCGTTTGGTCGCCACCGGCGGTGGTGCGGCAGAGCACGAGCGTACCGTCCGTCACAGGCGACCATCAGGGCAGTGACAGATACGGCTCGGCCGGCGACAGCACGGTATTTCATCACGGACACGGCACCATCATTTATCGTGCGCGTCGGACGGTGCCAGGCCCGCCGCCCCACATATTTCGGACGGTGCCGGGCCCGCCGCCCCACATATTTCGGACGGTGCCGGGCCCGCCGCCCCACATATTTCGGACGGTGCCGGGCCCGCCGCCCCACATATTTCGGACGGTGTAAATGGCAGGTTAGCGGCCGTCGCATATAGTGGCGTCGATGTCTACTAAACGGCCGACCACACGGCTGTGTTTAGGGGAGCCCAGAGGTCAGCCGACCGGGCAGGGGTCGGGGACGGAGCTCACCGATTGGCGGGGCCGGAAACAGAATTCAGGGATTGGCGGGGATCAGGGAGTTGTGGGGTCGGGGAGAGACAATGTGGGGATGTGGGCTGCGAGAGTAGCTAAGACAAGTTGCGATCGACGACGAGCTAAGGGACAGTTAGGGATCAGGGTCGAAACTAACTAGCAGGTGGAGGTGAGAGACGGCACTGGGCTACTTGCGGAGTCAGGGGTGAGATTAAGGGATTGTCGGGGGTCGAGAGACGAGGACATCGCTGTCAGAGATGGCATGGAAACTGACGGTTGTGGGTTTCAAGGCCGATACCGTCAGAGACACCGTAAGATGTTAATGGGGTATCCTTCTGCCATAATCCCGGAACCTCCACATGGAAGTGTCAGGGTCATGCTCTTAACTCCCCGGAATTCCGCGAAACTGATCATCCTCCAGCACATCTACATGACATCAATGTTAATACCATCCGGCCTTTTCCTGCAGCCCATCACATCAGTCAGCTCTCACCTCTCCCATGGGGCACCTGATAGTACTGTCCGTCGAGTGATACTCATGCTTCCAGCGCCTGCCACTTCCATGCGACATCACATTGTTCGGACATGAGGGCACACGACTGCATGCTGTCTCTCTGCCATCTGGCAGTGACAGTGTCGACCATGACCGTGGACGTAATGTGACCATTGGCCATGTGATCATGACCGTTATCGAGTGCACTCCATTTCCATTATCCATTCCACACGCTCCGTGATGAATTCCTCCCGGCACCGGCAAGCGGAGGGGGGGCAGTGGCGACCGACGATGGACTTTGATTTATGAGTGGCGGTCGTGTCGATGTACCTGATACATTTTACGCTGAACCATATTCGGCCGTTTTTTAGACCAATCATAATTGAACCTATGTTGCGCCCAAAGTGCAAACTAATTGACGAACAGAAGTCGGAAAAATCGGCAGAACATCGGAAGAGGAGAAACATTTTTGAGGAGCTGTAATGAGCCCACGATCGGGCTTCCCATTAGAGAAATAAATTTTGCATTTGTGCAAATGCACGTATACACGAACTTTGGTGTTCTTGAATGTGGGTGTTCCAAATTTTGAGTGCAGCTTGATGGTTATTCTCTAGCAGTTCATCCATTCATGCAAAATATTTAGGAAAATGATAAATAACAGGCAGCGCTTATCTCGCCTGGCGCTGGCTTTAGTGACCAATGTTTATTTTAACATATTCCCATCATCGATATACTTGCAGGACATGTGCTCTAAAAGTGATTCAAGGTCTTGTCCACAGTGGTGAAATACAAGCAATCACCCAGAACTTACTTTCTTACCCACACGTCCTGTGTTGCAGATGACAAATATCACATGCTGCCCTCCGGCGAACTGATCGTGCGTGACGTCACACGTGATGACGTCACCAACCGCTTTCTGTGCCGGACCGTGCATCTGATGACCGACGAACACATTGTCAGCCAGCATCCGGCGTCGGTCATCATTGACGGCAAGTTTAACTCTTTATTTGGTCACTGTTTTTTTTTAGGTATGGCGATCGTTAGCCTTCGTGCTGTATCACATGACGTGACCAACATCACGTCTGGAGTTGGCCGTCACTTCGAACCTTACTGCTCAGTAAACTCAATGGATTAGCACGCCATGTACTTGTTACATGGGCACACAACGTGCGCATTCTCGCATCTGTATTACGCATTGCAATTGATATCGGACAGGTGCGCCGGCTCTGTGGCAACTGGAGCGGAGGACCAGCTTAATGTTCCATTCTGCACCGCCTCTGCGTTAGCCAGAGCGGAGGACCAGCTTACATGTTCCATTGTGCACCGCCTCTGCGATAGCCAGAGCGGAGGACCAGCTTAATGTTCCATTGTGCACCGCCTCTGTGATAGCCAGAGCGGAGGACCAGCTTACATGTTCCATTCTGCACCGCCTCTGTGATAGCCAGAGCGGAGGACCAGCTTACATGTTCCATTGTGCGCCGCCTCTGTGATAGTCGGAGCGGAGGACCATCTTAATGTTCCATTGTGCACCGCCTCTGCGATAGCCAGAGCGGAGGACCAGCTTAATGTTCCATTGTGCGCCGCCTCTGTGATAGTCGGAGCGGAGGACCAGCTTACATGTTCCATTCTGCACCGCCTCTGTGATAGCCAGAGCGGAGGACCAGCTTACATGTTCCATTGTGCGCCGCCTCTGTGATAGTCGGAGCGGAGGACCAGCTTAATGTTCCATTGTGCACCGCCTCTGCGATAGCCAGAGCGGAGGACCAGCTTAATGTTCCATTGTGCACCGCCTCTGTGATAGCCAGAGCGGAGGACCAGCTTAATGTTCCATTGTGCGCCGCCTCTGTGATAGTCGGAGCGGAGGACCACCTTCTTTGTTTCATGTCTTCTGATGTGGCAATGGGACTGAATGGTCCTTGCAGCTGCTTGGGCGAACACATCGTCACTCTCCCACTTTGTTTGTGATTTTCTCCGATCCGGAGTCCTCGCTGGCTTGTGGTGCGGTCGTCTTGCATAAAGGAGCTAGACATTCCGTCTCACTCCCAGCAAATATCACCTCTCATCGTGCCACCGCCAAATAGACTGCTGCCACCTCAAGGGAATCCAGCCACACATTTACTAAATGGTGATGCATCTCAACCCTGACGCAGCCAAAAATGGACGAGTTTTAGGCTTGCAAACGACCCACGTCAAATGAACGTATAAATCTGAAGTTTTTTCCTCTGCTTTTCGTCGAAAAATGCCGCGATTAGGATGTGGGTTGTTTCGAAATTGATCCCTTCGGCCATCAACACGCCATCCGTTGGGTGATAGCCCAGAAATAAATCTTCCTGGGTGATACGACCGATTCCCTGCGAAACAAAATAAATTATCCACCGCTGCCGACGATGCAATGGAAAACAAATAGTTCTGCGTTCATCCTACATGAAATAACAAATCGATCCAACATCCGTTATAGCCCGGCATAGGTACATTGCATTGCGGAAGTAGCGAAACAGAGGCCTTCTTCACAACCACTCGACTGTCACTGCTAAATAATGCAACGTGCGGTAGCCGCTGCCGAAATGGACGACTGCCAAAAATACCTCGAAGGCAAAGGTCGGGTCAGTGCGTTTGGCCTAAAGTGAATGCTCTTTTCTGAGGATGTGGTCGACCTGGCGCGAAAAGGTCCACACCGGTAGAACTGGAAGGGGAGAGAAGATACGATAACACGACTGCCAAGGCAATGATTAACCTTTTTTATGAACTTATGTATAGCAGTATTTAGTTGTGATAATGCTATTTTTCACCAAAGTCTACATGTCGCGTACCCTCCTCTACGACTGAGGGCCTCCGCGAATATTTATTTCAACTTGGGCCGTCTTTCACACCCGTGTCGATGCATGGATGGAAGTGGCTGTGCTCTGCGTCGTGAAATTGTCCGCAGAGATCGGTTTTTCAATGCACGAATATGCTAATGTCACACCGTCAAGATTTCCGATATCATTTGAATTCATGTTATGCAGGTTATATATATATATATATATATATATATATATATATATATATATATATATATATACACAAATATATATACGTTGTATGTGTTCGTGCGTGTCCGTTTACGAATATGTGCGTGCATTTTGTACATGTTCACATTATTGTGATTCACATTGATATTTGTCTAAATCGGAATGAACCAAGCAATGAAATTGTCGACGACGTTCTGCAATAATTATAAGAATTAAGTCGCTGCAATTCTAGAAGCCCAACTTAGCTGAATAAAGCAATTGTCATGGGACTATTTTCACGTCGATGCGCCATCGAAGCCCACGATGCCGAGATGCCGGGATTACATGAAATATACAGCTCGTTTTATATAAAACCGGATCCCTACCAATATCGAGCACCACGAAGCTTTCTTTTCATTTTTTTTCTGTGGTGGCTTTAAAAAGTCCTGGCTGCGCCACTGCGTGGGATCATGATATGGGATGACATGTGGAGGCGGACACTCACCAGTTTGCCGTTACAGAGCCAGAGTCGCTCGGCGGCTCACCACGAATTGTGGCGTCGTCGGCTACAACTGTGGCGAGGGAGGCGGAGAGCGCCGTGCTTTTCTGCATCGGCCACGCTGGCGAAATGTCTCCGCGCATCAGGTGGGTACGCTCGGCTCGTGACCTACCTGGGTCACTCCGCCGCTGGGGTGGATTCATGTTGGTGATCTCCGATTTGAAGTGTACAATTTGTGGAACTTCCATGTTAAAGATGACTTTTTTTCTCGGTTTTTGACATGAACAACTTATATTCTCCTTGTATTGTACTTCGTGATCAGCTTTGGTCATGTTTATTAAAGAGCAATTAGCTTTTGGTCATTTTCAGAAGTTCCAGGCGTATTTGTGGAAAAAAGAGTGAATAAATTGCTGGAAAAGATGACGTTCTGGATCACAAGTAATTTGGATAATGCCGTTTTTCAATCGCACTCTGTCGTGGCGCAAGTATTACCCGAGTTCAGTAGTCTTAACCCAGCATATGTCAGATCTCTCCTTTCCGATCCTCACACCCCATCTTGGGGAGGGGGTCATTAGAGACCCCCTCTAATCTCCAAACTAAGCGTCGCACGAAAACCAAATGGGTGTCACCGGAACGCGCTCGACGAGTAGGGCCAGACATAACCCCTCAATATCCCCCAACAAAAAAGTGACGTCACTAAAGGCCTTAGTGTTTCACGACTTACATTATGTTTGTGGCTCTGGGGTTTCAACGACCACCCCCCCCCCCCAAAGACGGCGCGAGTTAAGTCACCAGGAGACCCGAACCCGGTACTCTTAAGTCACGATGGGAAATTTTACCTTCGTAGGTCATGGATGGAAAGTTTGCAGGTGTTGCCAAGATTGGTTAGCGACTTATGCGATAAGACGTTAGTGTGTGGTGGTGGTGGGTGCGCTAAACATCCTCCAAATTAAATACGGGTGTTCAATTGGCAGGCGCTTCACTGAATTCGCGAACCTGTTGATGGTGAACACTTATCCCGCGTTGAATAACGGCTACAATGGAACTACGAGAACAATGCGAATCAAGAAACGACGCAGTAATGTAACAGACGGCAGCACTAAATCGTTACACCTGAAGTACATGTACAAACATGACAATAATCTACATGAATCTTTTACCCGTCTCCTGGTAACGCGCCAACCGCGAGGTTATGGTTCATAATATATACTTAACTGAACCGTGGATACTTCTTCCCGGCTTTGGTGGGTGCGATCCAGGATAACTAGCGTAACATATAGGCCTAATGCCACGCTTGCTCAAAACGGTGATCCAGAGCCCCGAGTCATCCGGAGTCTCCGTTCAAGCCCATTCCAACGAACCTTTCATGAAATCGCGGCAATGCTGTAGGCTCGGGCTGAGTTTGTACGAGTGCTGTAGGTATTGACCGTTACCATGTTGTCTACACCACTGGCAACACAATGTGTGCACTGTAAACACCAAATCGAGCCAAAAGGCGTGGTGGTGTGCGCAGGTAAACAAGTCCTGCTGGCAGAATTTGCCGCGTACGTTGTAAAGGTGTTTTGCTGTCGCCCTGCTATAGTGGACAGGGACGAATTTGTCGAGCTCGTCGCATGCCTGTAGCAAGGAACAAGTGAGCTTCCTATTTTCCAGTGGCGCAAGAACGGCTTTGGAGTTATGACGCCAGAACGCGTTCCGACATTATTTTCTTGCATCCGACGCTGAAGAGCTAATGTTAAATCTCGCTTATGCGAAGGGAGGGTAAAGAGAGAGAGAGAGAGAGATAGAGAAAGAGAGAGATAGTGAGAGAGAGAGAGAGAGAGAGAGAGAGAGAGAGAGAGAGAGAGAGAGAGAGAGAGAGAGAGTCACGCAATTTCAATGTTGTGACGGTAACTACCTCGATCGCAGCACGGTTTCGTATCAGATTGGGACTTTATCTGAACTCTGGGTATGTATTGCATACCAGCATAGGTGGAAGCTTAACAAAGTTATTGGTGTTCCCAGCTGTGATTCAACACCACTGCTTTCATGCACCGGCATAAACCGACCGCCAAATCGTGAAGATAGAAAGTGTTGCATGAGCAGAACATTTTATCTAGCCGCTTACATTAATGAAGAGTTTTGTTGCACTCTGATGCATTGAGTAAGATGTGTCACTATGCCTAAACAGGAGTTACGGGGATACGGGGAGTGAATACCGGTACTGGGTGAACATTAGTAGGGAAATAAAGAAATTCGTATTGTATGACAGCACCAATATTTTGTTTGGTGTTGCACGGGCAATACCAAAAGCACATGAGTCTTCACATCTGTATATTTGCCAAAGAAAATTGGTATTCAAACACCTGTCCCGAGTTTTTCCTGAAGTATATTTTTGGGATGATGCACTTCTCTCGATATAAGTAAATGTTACTGTTGGCATCAGAACTTGTGGATCAAAGTAAACTCGGCAGACCTTGCCTTCAGACCAAGAGGCAGTTTAAATTTGGTATTTGGTGTGTTTGGATTAAAGGCTCTGCGAACAGCTCGGGCCATATCCAAAATATGAGATGAACGAAATGGAAAATAAAGGTGGTGAGGAAGATGACAAAGACATGGTCGGGGGGGGGCGAACCATACATACATAATACCCAAACAATACAACATACACATATATATATATATATATATATATATACATACATATACATATATATAAATATACCTACATATATGTATATATATGTGTGTATGTGTGTGTGTGTCTGGGTGTTTGTGTGTACATATATCGGTATATATTGACAACCTTTCATTATTGCTGAACCGGCTAAAGGCCAGGAAGTATCTACGCTTCTACAGATGCTGTTGTGTTCGCCCTCTGATCATATTTTTTATTTTCCTCATCGTGAAAATTGTAAATCACCTCACCCAGCAAGAGCGATCAAATTAACTGAATCCAATTGCATACTTTTTTGCTCAATAAAAGGTTTGGAATTCGTAAGTCCATTCTCAGAAGCACAGTATATGACAGAAAGACACAATCGACGTAGTTTCTAAACAACTAGAGAGTGAGGACATAGTTGATTTGGGTATTTATTGCTGGGCTGTGATACTTTATGAGCAAGACTTCGACGAGGTGCAGCTTTCTTCTGCCTTGATTTCCTTTCATTATGCTAGTGAGGCCCTTGCCTTGTTATCGTTTGGACGTGCTCTTGGAATGCATGTTGTTTCGGGTTGCCACCTCTCAGATGCATAGTTAGGGGTCGAGAGAGTGTGGCGGTAATGACGCCAATTGAGACCGAATTGTTGCGAAGTCTTCGTCTGGAGATTTGTATCTGTAGACCACCTGGACTTCTTTCGAAGAGGTGGTATTCCTTGAAATTGTGTTGTGAGTGCGATACTTTTCGTTCCCTTGCGATAATCTCAATATATATATATGTAACGACGTTTAGCCATTTTGCTCATGAATAATCCCTCCTACGGGGTTAAGGATGAAGGCGGCCATCATTCCGCATAAAATGGCTTAACCTATCGGAACCGATGACACTTGTACGACGGCCACGCGTTGCATTGGGATTTTATTGGATGTATTCGACCGGCGATGCCATTCTGTGGTTACGGCGCTCACAAAGTTATCTGGTGACGTGGGACGGCACCCAGTTTATAGCTCAGACCCGGCTTCATGCAATGACGGCAGCATCCTACCCGGGTGACATTCCAATGAACGCACTCACGCGGCTACAATGTGGCGAGTTCGTCAAATTCCTCCGAAGAACAATTCTTCTGGTGGACGGCGAGTGGGGGAATCTGCGGCGGCGGCAGACGACGCTGCGATCACCCTGCCACCTGTCGCCAGAAGTGGGCAGCATGGTGATGAGTCCCCGGCGGTCCGTTACGACCGGCCGGAGATCGGCTGACTAATGAATTCGTAATCCCTGGGCCGGTCGCTCAGCCGCCAAACTCATTAAACTCGTGATGGCAGGGACGGCGCCTGGTATGTAAAAGCTGTGTAAGCAACCGATAAGGTGTAGTTCTATATATATATATATATATATATATATATATATATATATATAAATATATATATGATATATATAATATATATATATATATGTATATGTATACATGATGGGTGTTACATAACCAGTAGCAGTTGGTGTGCCCTTAAGCCCAAATAATCAATAAATCAAACATGATGTATATGTGCATATATGCACACACACACCACACCACACACACACACACACACACACACACACACACACACACACACACACACACACACACACACATATATACATATATATATATATATATATATATATATATATATATATATATATATATATATATTTGCATATATACATATGAATGCAGGGGGCGAGTGGTCTAGGGGTAAGTTGCTTGTCTTACAATCAAAAGATTGTGGGTTCAAGTCTCACCTATCGCTACTCTTCGTCCGCGACCAATCGGCGTGAGCGATTGGTGACACTACATGACTCAACAATCGATGTGTCGTAAAGCCAATAACCAACAAATAAATGCATAAATATATATGTAGGGTGGGTGGGTGTGTATTTGTAAATACACTGTATCGAGCGGTGCATTTCGGGATACTCTCCACTCGAAATCAAGCATGTTCGGAGCGCGAGGCACACGAAAACAGCTTCGGTTAGATCACATTTGTTTAGCCACCCCCTCCCACATCCCATTCCTGACTACATCGCTGACAGTGAACTGTAAGTGAGTAAAGACTCCCTTCTAGGTTGCTCGGGGTCAATATCGAGGCCACACATGCAGAAACCATACTTTGATTGCCCCACTTAAGGAATGCTTGGAGCAGAGGGAGAGGCACTGCATAGTTACAGGTATTACAGGTATTGTCTACATTATATATCGGAAAATAGACAACACACTCTCGATCACAACCAGGAACTCTTCTCCATTTCTATGCGAAACATAATCTTATACAAACTAGTTGGTGGTGTGATGGGGCCTCAATTATTCCTGTGCACATTTAAACGCCTTCACTACTCTCGCGAGAAAGACCCTTGTGACACTCGTGAACCCATACCCCAACCTCCGTGCTGAAGAACAGCCTTGAATTCGCACTGTCATCAATCGCTCGATACAAATGCATGATGATACCGTGCATTAGCACCGCATCGCTTATGACAAAAACTATGGTGTTGGAATATTGGAAACTGCCCTGTATCGGCTTTGCCCACCCGTCTCTCGCGCAAGGGTGCAACAGGAACTTTACAACTAGGGGCCTATTTATTTTTAAGGCTACTCCATCCTTGAAAGACCCTCTCCAATGCTAATGGGACTATCCAGCTTCAAGAGTTCCCTCTAGTTCTCAGGGGCATTTCTGCTCCCACCGAGCCTTGAAAGCTCCCGGGACCTTTCCATCAAATTCAATCGGGACCGTTTTCGGCGTGCTCCGCGGACAGAAAATAAGTCTCAGCCGGAACAACGAGGAGGGCTATAGCCTTATTAACCGCGACAGCTGATAGGATACGCTGTCGAGACAAATCCCTAGCGACGACCCCTAAATCCGCTCCTGCAAACCGGAAAACGCTTGAAATGCCCTGGACCAGTGCAACATTTTTTTGGGGGGATTTACTGCTCACCCTGCTTCTACACAAAAATGAGGATGAAGCCCCAGAATCAACACCTAGATCACCTTTAAAAGTCCTGACGACTCCCCTTAATCGGCACTTCATCCTTCCAAACACACAATCCTGGAAACTAATTTAATTTGGCTCTTCAATTGCACCCTTCATACAGATTGCCGGAAATCCCCATCAATTCGTCCCAAATTGACACCTTTGTCACCGATTTTTCAAGTGGGTCTTGCCTGGTACTATCGCAGTCTCCTTCAATTCCAGCCAGTGCAGGGGTGTCCATTTGTATCCTTTTTTGTGGGTCATGGCCCAGCAATGCTGATATTGGCCCCTCAATGTTGATTTGGGCCCCCCAATAACTTATGTTTTTTATGCTGATAAGAAAGCTAAAGAAAGAAAGAAGAAAACACCATGCTACATAGAAAACTTGGTTGATGTTAACCAGCATATTTTGTATTGTAAAAAAGCAGATTAGTCTTAGATAGTGGACTTCCCGACCCTGAACTCACCCCACCAAAACGTTGGCTTCATCTCTCCCTAATGTTAGGCACCAAATACCTTCACCCATCGTCATTACAGCTCAAGCCGGTTGTGCTTCGATGCTCCATCAAGACCGGTGTGTTTTATCCTGCATATGGGCGCGACACTATTATATTTCAGCCGTTGTGTGTTTGTTGGTGTTTGGAGTGACGGGAGGGTGACGTTGACGTTGACGATGACGTTGACAATGACGTTGACAGTGACGATGGACCCGAATGCACTGTATGACACTATAGTCGCATGTTACGACTCACAGTTTTTATGTTGACATGCATGGTACACTGCTCTTTTGCTTATGTGACTTCACCTGTTACTGGACGACTTTTCCCGTTGGTGAGGATGTTGAATAAACATTAACATATACATCGTCAAATATCAATCAGAAATATTGAGGTCGGAAAATATAGTGGGCGAAATCCGATAAGTTTTCGGTTGGGGGCGGGGATCCAGCACACTTCAGGCCCCCAATGTTTTCCAAAAATCGACACCCCTGAGCCAGTGCATACATTCTTACCAGGCGCAATATCGGGTGGTTTGCCTTCATCCAAAATTAAGTCCATTGAGTTGATTTTAGCTAGTTGACATGCTGCTTAGAAAAAACATAAATGCTAGTTTAAATCATGAGATTGGTAAAATACGAACTGCTTACAAGCTTTGATGACTTTTCGAGCACTAAATGTTCAGGAAAAAGTCAAATGAGTGCGTTTGCATATTTTCTACCGTTGTTTTAGTTGTATTCATTTAAAGTTTTAGAATGAAACAAGTTTTGTTCCAACTATCCGACATCCGTTGGTATTGTGCATAAAGTATGGATGAAACTGCACTGTAGTTTTTGTTCTAGTCAGCGAGGAAAACAAGGTGGAAAAGCTTTACCTTCCATTTATGTAAATTTTGAGAGAAAATGGTGCGTCAGGCTGAAAAAGTGCTGCGTGCTTCCTCTAACAGCCCTGAACGTTTCCTCCGTTGCTTCCTGCATGCTTTCTCTGGCAACGCTGCATGCTTGCCCTGACGGATACTGTGCGCTTCCTCTGACAACGCTGCATATCTCCTCTGACAGCGCTGCGTGCTTCCCCTGATGGGTACTGTGCGCTTCCTCTGACACCGCTGCATATTTCCTCTCACAGCGCTGCGTGCTTCCTCCGATGGGTACTGTGCGCTTGCTCTGACAACGCTGCATGTTTTCTCCGACAGCCCTGCATACTTCCTCTTACAATGCTACATATTTCCTCTGACAGCACTGCGTGCTTCCTCTGACAATGCTACATATTTCCTCTGACAACACTGCGTGCTTCTTCTGACAGCGCTGTATGATTCCTCGAACAGTACTGTGTGCTGCCTCTAATGAGTGATTGTACCTGGCGAAGATACGATCTCAGCATCAGCTCTAATGACGCGGACCGGTGCTGCAGCGACCGACTGTCTGCCCTGGGTCTGCCCTGGGTCACGGCTGGCTGGTGGTTGTCGCTGCTTGGCGTTTATCGCTGCCTGGTGGTTGTCGCTGCCTGGCGATTGTCGCTGCCTGGCGGTTGTCGCTGCCTGGCGGTTGTCGCTGCCTGGCGGTTGTCGCTGCCTGGCGGTTATCGCTGCCTGGCGGTTGTCGCTGCCTGGCGGTTGTCGCTGCCTGGCGGTTATCGCTGCCTGGCGGTTGTCGCTGCCTGGTAGTTGTCGCTGCCTGGCGGTTGTCGCTGCCTGGCGGTTGTCGCTACGTGGTGGTTGTCGCTGCCTGGCAGCCGTAGCTGCCCAGCGACTATCGCTGCCCGAATGCCTTGGGCACCCGGGGCCATAGTTATCTGGCGGCCGTAGCTGACCGGGGTCGTGGACGCACATGGTCATCGTTACCCGGCGGCCATAGCTGCCCAGGGTCATATGTACCTGGTGGCCGTGGCTGCCCGGCAGCCGTAGCTGCCTTGGATGGTGGCTACCCGGTGGCTGTGCCGCCCGGGGGCCGTAGCTGCTCGGGAGCCGTAGCTGGCCGGGACCGTATCTGCCCGGCGACTGGCCAAAGCCGTGGCTGCCCGGTGACTGGCCAGAGCCGTGGCTGCCCGGCGACTGGCCAAAGCCGTGGCTGCCCGGTGACTGGCCAGAGCCGTGGCTGCCCGGTGACTGGCCAGAGCCGTGGCTGCCCGGTGACTGGCCAGAGCCGTGGCTGCCCGGTGACTGGCCAGAGCCGTGGCTGCCGTGGCCAAAGCCGTGGCTGCCCGGTGACTGGCCAGAGCCGTGGCTGCCCGGTGACTGGCCAGAGCCGTGGCTGCCCGGTGACTGGCCAGAGCCGTGGCTGCCCGGTGACTGGCCAGAGCCGTGGCTGCCCGGTGACTGGCCAAAGCCGCGGCTGCCCCGGCTACTGGTCGGCGCCGCGGCTGCCCGGCGACTGTCCAGAGCCGTAGCTGCCCGGTGACTGGCCAGAGCCGTGGCTGCCCGGTGACTGGCCAGAGCCGTGGCTGCCCGGTGACTGGGCAGAGCCGTGGCTGCCCGGTGACTGGCCAAAGCCGCGGCTGCCCGGTGACTGGTCGGCGCCGCGGCTGCCCGGCGACTGGCCAGAGCCGTGGCTGCCCGGTGACTGGCCAGAGCCGCGGCTGCCCGGCGACTGGCCAAAGCCGTGGCTGCCCGGTGACTGGCCAGAGCCGTGGCTGCCCGGTGACTGGCCAGAGCCGTGGCTGCCCGGCGACTGTCCAGAGCCGTAGCTGCCCGGTGACTGGCCAGAGCCGTGGCTGCCCTGTGACTGGCCAGAGCCGTGGCTGCCCGGTGACTGGCCAGAGCCGTGGCTGCCCGGTGACTGGCCAGAGCCGTGGCTGCCCGGTGACTGGCCAGAGCCGTGGCTGCCCGGTAACTGGCCAGAGCCGTGGCTGCCCGGTGACTGGCCAGAGCCGTGGCTGCCCCGGCGACTGGTCGGCGCCGCGGCTGCCGCAGTGCTGAGGACGGCTGCCAATGCAGGACGCCGGGTGGGGCCGTACTCACTTGTCTCATCTGGCGGACCGGGCCATTGATCGACACGGAGGTGGCTGCTGCTGCCCCCTCGAGACCACAAGTCGGCCGGCGGACAGCCAGCGCCTCAACTGTAGACGCCGAACTTGCATAACCATGGATATCGTGTACAGGAACAGGACCGGTGACGGACCGGATCTCAGGTGCAGAGACAGAGCCGGTCGTGTACCGGATCTAAGGCATAAAGGCAGGGCCGGTGACGAACCGGATCTCAGGTACCGTGAGATGACCAGGGCCTCAGATGTAGTTAACAGACGATATGACGCTTGTGTCTGGTACAGAGGTCGGATCATATGTCCTCTGCATCTCAGGTAGAGAGGGTGCGTTGTGGGGTGATCTGGGCCTCAAATATAGACACCGAACTACATGACACTTATATCTCTGGTAGAAAGGTCGGACCCTATGACCATTGTGTCTCCAGTGCAAAATGCTACGTTGTAGGACGGCTCGGGTTTCAGATGTGAACAACTGCTGACGAGCTTCACACCATCAGAACTACACCACTCTCCTGCACTACTATTCCCATTCTATCTATGGGTCCCTTTTTAGTTATAATCGCAATGTTTGACAGTGGTCTCATAACCGCCGATAGCTACGGAGAAAAGCATGAAGTGCTGATTTCCACAGAAATTTTACCATCGAAAAACTTGAATCCCTGAAATTGTTCTCATGCGTGAAGGGTGAGGCAGTATTTATGACAACATGTGGTTTTGTATTTATGTTAGGTGATAGCTAATTTGTCACGGAACGAAAAGGCTCAACCCATTATCTCTTCTCACGTTCGCAATATTTGTAAAAGCAGAGCGATGTGAAAACTACCCCGACGAGGTGACGAGCTGCGATGACGAACTGTATGTTCTGCATCCCATTGTGCTAAACCTTGCTCTTCCTTACAAGCTTACTTATATTTACAGGACATAGCCTGATAGCTTGGTAACATCGAACAATGGCATGCAATTAACAAGCATCTTGGAGACCATCATTTGCAACATTTTCTAGTTTAGGCAACTTTTTTTGCTTTCCGTGTGGCTTTTAATGTTGACATCGCACCTTTCATTGTATTCCAACTTGAAACACTTATTTACATCTCATCAACAATGTGCAACTTCTTCCCGCCAGTAAACATGTCAAGTGGCTTAACGAGTGTAAGCATTGATAACGAACTTGGAACGTTTCCGGTGTAATGGTGTCCCAAACCAAATGGATGTAAGTAGCCTACCTAACCTAATCTAACCCGACATGGCCTCAGGAAATTGAGCTTGTTACGATTTACGAGCACCTAGCCCAACAAACGAAGTTCGTCATTGCCGTTTTATGTTCCATATCGTCATAACCTCCCTTTCGTCTCAGTCAGATTCCATCACACCACAGACTTCTTCAAAGCTCTCTATCTCCAAATTTCTTTGCTCCCCTTTCACACATCTGAAAGGCGACGTGGACACATGCACTTGACTGCATCCAAAGAAGGTTGAAAGAAGGAAAATGTGCGAATGTGGTTCTAAACTACATTCGCCATTGCGTGCTAAGCTAATTTTGAAGGTGTATCTTATAAATTTGGTGGTGTAGGAAAGTATGTTGCAATGACGGCCAAAGTGTTATACACCTTCAGGAATATGTAGGAGGGCAGGATGTGTGGGAAGATATTGCTCTTTCTCTCTCTCTCTCTCTCTCTCTCTCTCTCTCTCTCTCTCTCTCTCTCTCTCTCTCTCTCTCTCTCTCTCTCTCTCTCTCTCTCTCTCTCTCTCTCTCTCTCTCTCTCTCTCTCTCTCTCTCTCTCTCTCTCTCTCTCTCTCTCTCTCTCTCTCTCTCTCTCTCTCTCTCTCTCTCTCTCTCTCTCTCTCTCTCTCTCTCTCTCTCTCTCTCTTTTTTTTTTTTTTTTTTTTTTTTTTTTATATATTTTTTCTTTTTTTTTTCTCTCTCTCTCTCTCTCTCTCTCTTGGCAAATGGCCCTGTAGCCCGTCCTTAAACATAAATAATAAATAAATTGCTCTCTCTCTCTCTCTCCAACTCTCGTTCCTCTCTCGCTCCCTCTCTCTCTCTCTCTCTCTCTCTCTCCTCTCCCTCTCCCTCTCTCCCTCTCCCTCTCCCTCTCCCTCTCCCTCTCTCTCTCTCCCTCTCTCCCTCTCCCTCTCCCTCTCTCTCTCCCTCTCCCTCTCTCTCTCCCTCTCCCTCTCCCTCTCCCTCTCCCTCTCCCTCTCCCTCTCCCTCTCCCTCTCCCTCTCTCTCTCTCCCTCTCTCTCCCTCTCCCTCTCCCTCTCCCTCTCCCTCTCCCTCTCCCTCTCCCTCTCCCTCTCCCTCTCCCTCTCCCTCTCCCTCTCCCTCTCCCTCTCCCTCTCCCTCTCCCTCTCCCTCTCCCTCTCCCTCTCCCTCTCCCTCTCCCTCTCCTCTCCCTCTCCCTCTCCCTCTCCCTCTCCCTCTCCCTCTCCCTCTCCCTCTCCCTCTCCCTCTCCCTCTCCCTCTCCCTCTCCTCTCCCTCTTCTCCCTCTCCCTCTCCCTCTCCCTCTCCCTCTCCCTCTCCCTCTCCCTTCCCTCTCCCTCTCCCTTCCCCTCCCTCTCCCTCTCCCTCTCCCTCTCCCTCTCCCTCTCCCTCTCCCTCTCCCTCTCCCTCTCCCTCTCCTCTCCCTCTCCCTCTCCCTCTCCCTCTCCCTCTCCCTCTCCCTCTCCCTCTCCCTCTCCCTCTCCCTCTCCCTCTCCCTCTCCCTCTCCCTCTCCCTCTCCCTCTCCCTCTCCCTCTCCCTCTCCCTCTCCCTCTCCCTCTCCCTCTCCCTCTCCCTCTCCTTCTCCCTCTCCCTCTCCCTCTCCCTCTCCCTCTCCCTCTCCCTCTCCCTCCCTTGTCCGGCGGTGAGATCTGACCAGTGAAGCCTGCGTGTTGAGCTCGTCTCGCCGGCCGTGGTTGCAGCTGGTCTCGAGGCTCGCCAGCCTCTGCGGGCCTGCCGGCTGCTGCGCTTCAGGACGACGACGGCGTGACGCAGCGGGCTGACGTGCTGGTGGTACACTCGGTACGGCCGCGCCACGCCGGCTGGTACACCTGCCGCGCACAGACGGCCGACGGTCACGTGACCACCGACGTCTACCTGGAGGTGCAGGTAAGCCGGTCACGTGACCACCGACGTCTGCCTGGAGGTGCAGGTAAGCCGGTCATGTGACCACCGACGTCTGCCTGGAGGTGCAGGTAAGCCGGTCACGTGACCATCGACGTCTACCTGGAGGTGCAGGCAAGCCGGTCACGTAACCGAGGTCGCCCGGGCAGGGGAGGCCGGCCCATAAGCATCGTGCCTCGTGGACAAGGGAAAATACGTCATCAGAATGCATATGGTTCAAGATTAGGCTATGCTATTCCGCACTTCCGTGAAATACGTTTTGTCATTAGCAGTTGCCCTTCTCAAGACGAACGTGAAAAGCATTGTCACCACCAGCTACAACAAGCTGAACTCGAACATCACTTGTTCCAAGGGTGCATGCGTTTCGATATCGACAAACCATCCGATCTGTAAACCATTAAAGTCGAGCTTTACAATTCTGTGAATGCTTTCTGGGGAGCGTAAAATTGAGAATTAAAGCTGGTGGTTAAATCTGTCCGGAACCGTGTTCGACAGAATTGTTCAGCTCCGATGTCCAGGCTATTCGCCCTCCAGGAGATTCCGATCTAGCGAATCGATCCACGATTCTACCCAGGGATCGGAGGAAACGGGCTCATAATGGGATACTGGCCGTAGGAACAGGTTCAGGATGGACCCTCGAGAGTGAACGAAGATCGGATGCGATCCAGAGTATTATTCATATTTGGAAAAGGGGGAACTCAATCAGATTGAAGACGTCACTGGCCCTAGATGAAACCTTATAAGGCGTCATTGGGGGCGCTGAACGCGCCAGTTTAAGACATGAATCATGAGGTTTCACTGCTGCAGGCACATGGCCCGGCAGCATAATGCGGCAGAAAGCTTGTGGACCGATTGCAACCTCGTCCTCTTGCAACTCATAAAAAGTGAACCTTATTGTGTCAAATTTTCGCGGAATTGCAGGAATTTTAGATGTAAGTAAAACCTGTTCCGAAAATTCCACACAGTTCATTAATGTTGGAGGCAATGAATTCGTGCACGATGCTTGACAGAGAAGCTCGATTGTGGAAATAATGCAATCAGTTTCGGTATATGTGCGTTAAAACATACCTCTACAGCTGAAATTCATTGCAATCTTGCTGATGTCGGTCTCGTTCGTCGAATATCTCGCGCGCACCTCAGAATTAAATACGCTGTTCAGAATGGTCAAATTACGGCCGATACCACGCTCAATCACGAACATTTTTCTTCACAGCCTTCCCATTCAGTTTTTTTTTATGTGACATGCAGACGTTCAGCAGGGCACCCTCCTTCGGACTTACGATAGCCACGTAGTCGGTCGGCCTCGGGGCAAGCAGGTCGCGTGGATGACGACATAACAAAGTGCCCAGCGGCTGGCTGGCTGGCCCGAAGCTGGTGACGTCTGTCCCGGCTCCATTGAAGTTCCTCCATAAAACCCTTTACAAAATGCATGTAGTCCAAAGGAAACATTGCGGTAAATACTGCTAACTAGCAAAATTAGAGGGCCAGGCCAATTCATAGTGATGATACTAGGACTTGAGGCACTATGACAAAAACGTCCTTTATGCTTAAAGAAATGACTGCCCGGGCCGATCTATGGATGGATTCAGGTGAATTTTTTGTCGTACATGCACGGATGTACCGCTCTGGCTTCGCTCAGGCCAGTAATAATCGAAGTCAGGGTGCAATAATCGATCCAATATTTATTGTAATTGGAGACAATCAAGTACCGGGATTCAACAATGAATGCACCGAAACCGGTGTTGGCGGTCCAGTGAGAGAAACGTAATGAGATACAACGTCGGAGGTACAGAGTGCAGGATAATGAACAGGCGGATCTTTTCAGTTATGGTACTATGGTTCCACTCCACTCCACTTTGTGGATATTCCTTGCCAATTTCCCATAATTTATGGGCCTGTCCTTGCACTTAAAATATGCTTTGTTTGTGTACATATGCATACAAGTCTGAAACAATCTGGCCATGCGCGCTCGGGGTCTGCTCAGCCGTAGTCCTCCCGAAGTCCCTTTCCCATATTCGCATCTGTCACTCTTGAAATTCAGTAAATGGTCCTCAGTTGCAATAAACAATACAACAATATTGTTATAAAGAATTGAAGGGACCGAATACACCACATGCTTGCTGACTGAATTCGATTTCTGGTATATAATGGGCACAATAAGTTTCACCTCACATGCGTAACTGATAGAATGAACCTTCGGGAGCACTACTCATACATGGAGCTGGGAGTGAATGAAGTTAAGTTAGCATAAGAAAGAGCACAGCATATTTCGGTGCGGAGGAAATTCTCTGCCTGGTCTTGAATTGGTGTAGAATAGTCGCGAATAATCGCGTCGGAAGTACGCTAGAGCACAGTCTCCACCAATCTGCTCTGAATGTGGATGAACACTGGCGCATAACAGCTACTCACCTGCTCTGGACACTGATCGGGACAGCTTTGCGCGGTGGTCTGCCGAATGGACTTGATCGGAGCGGCTCGTGGGCGGGTATGGGGCGGGCGGATAATTCGTTCCCGTCGAACCGGCACGGTACGTCGTTCCCTGAACTTCATCGAACGCTAATCTCGTTTCGTCCAAAGGTTATTGTGTAGTAGTCACGCTGCTATTGGTCCCGTCGGGAGGAGCCGAATACTCTCCCCGTGCTTGTTCAGGCTCACGCCAGCCTCTTCCCACACCTGGCACTTCTGATGCCACGTATAATGCACGGGACTGGGCGTACGTTCGGATCGTGTGCTGGAATTGGAACGCGCCCCTAAATTCCGATTCCAACCCACGACCCGAACGTACACCCAGTCCCGCGCACTATTGTTTTTCCTTTGGGTGAATGCGTGAATCGCATGAGCTTAAAAATACTACACCAGTTTGCTGCGAATTGAACATGATTCCAACTCAAGCTAAAAAGTGAACTTTAGCTTAAAGTAACTCAATTGTAAGTGAATAAAAGAAACAGAAAAATAAATAAAAAATGTAAATATATCAAGTTCAAATGATAATATGTCAGGTTCAAAATAGAAACAAGTCAAGTTTAACAGATAGATAGTTTAATAGATCAAATTGTATGGAATGCGTAACAAATTCAAATTATAGAAATATAATTCGGTTTTAGAATTCACAATTCATACATTAAGTATGGATTGACAGTGAAACAACATGGATATGAATATCAGAAAGTTGTTTTTCACGCACGCTTTATCCCTACCGGCGTTATAGTTCTGAAGCACGTATCACGATATAAAGCAATCGTTTCGCAAAATCCATTCGCATCAATGTTCATGAAAGAATCATAAGTTCAATATTCGCTATCCACCATTAAAGTCTGGCGATTACATAGAAGCTCTCAAGACGCCTGAATACCTATGGGTGTCGAACGTCAACGTATGTTTTCCCTGCCAAATCAACATTGCAAACTATTCATCATGTTTAATCAATATGTTTACATTGTCTAATGCCTATCAATAATGAATTTATAAACAAAGCCCAGCAGCGGCGGCAGTAGGAAACACAGACGGTTCGGCGCGGAGATGAAGTACAAACAACTAGAGGGAACTACAACAGAACAGGAGACGAGCAAATCAGAGTGCCGTCAGCAGGAATGGACGAACGGGTACGAGGCAGCTGGAGAGCAGCGCCTGCAGCTGACGGGGTAAACATCAATACCGCCCTCGGCTGGATCGGCCATTTCGATCAATGGCCAAGGCAGAGCCGAAGGCCACGATCGGCTGAAGCCAATCACGGTTATGTCAACAAAATGATTCGGTATTTGAAAGAAAACTCAATTTTAATCCTGGAGCCAATGGCGGGATTGCTGCACACTGACACCGGAGTTACCGTATCAGCGACAGCGACTCACAATCGCCTGCATGCACGTTTTTCTGCACATGCAAAACGGTGAGACAAGATTCGTCATCCATGATCCCGGACGAGAACAGGAGGAAAGATGCTTTGTTTGTTGTGTTAGTGAAGGCCAATGGCGACAAAAGAACAGTAATTTACATCAACGAATGCAAATGTAATATATCTTTCATGCGATCGAACGGCTCATTCGGGAAGGGATCACCTGCAGCATCACAGCTTTAGCATCCCAAGGAATACACGTGTCCATCGCTGAGAGCAACATCCATACATGCTTGGGGCTCTGGGGACGACGTCGGGGTCACTAAAAAATAATTCTGCTGCGAGTGGTTTCGCTGCCTGCTTCACTGGACGTAGGAGCCAATAAACAGACACTGCTCGACGTCTCGACGACCGACGCTCCGACGCCCGACGCCAATGAACAGACTTGTAGTATGTGATAACGTAGCGGTACACATGGACCTGGGAAGATCGGAGCGCAGTTCAGAGGCCCTGTACCGCCAGCCGGACGTCACGGCGTTCCGCTGAACCCCGCTGAAGACTGCTAGAGAGTTATCAAGGATGAAATCAAGACGCGCCTGACATCAGCCGTGACCAGGATGGTATCCTTCCCACTCCAACCGGATGGCTGAGCGCCGACCGCGTCACCTAGCAGGAATAGTGGACTCGTCCGCCGTTAAAATAACGCCAATGGTGTGCACGCGAAAGTGCAATCGTATGCAGACACATTTTGCTGATGTCCGGCCTTTGGAGGTTTCGGCATGGGAGATAACGCCGCCAGTGTAAAGAGGATGTCACTGCTGTGGGCCGACCGTAGTGGCAGATGTCACGACTGTCGTGCTGCTGATGTCACGTGGTGGTGCGCCTGTGTGAAGAGGACGCCACTGCTGTGTGGCCGTCTGTGTGAAGAGGACGCCACTGCTGTGGGGTCGCCTGTGTGAAGAGGACGCCACTGCTGTTGGACCGCCTATATGAAGAGGACGCCACTGCTGTGTGGCCGCCGGTGTGAAGAGGACGCCGCTGCTGTGTGGCCGGCGGTGTGAAAAGGACGCCACTGTGGGGCCGGCGGTGTGAAAATGACACCGCTGTTGTGTGGCACCTGTGTGAAGAGGACGCCACTGCTGTGTGGCCGCCGGTGTGAAGAGGACGCCGCTGCTGTGTGGCCGCCGGTGTGAAGAGGACGCCGCTGCTGTGTGACGGCCTGTGTGAAGAGGACGCCACTGCTGTTGGGCCGCCGGTGTGAAGAGGACGCCACTGCTGTGTGGCCGCCGGTGTGAAGAGGACGCCGCTGCTGTGTGGCCGCCGGTGTGAAGAGGACGCCGCTGCTGTGTGACGGCCTGTGTGAAGAGGACGCCACTGCTGTGTGGCCGCCGGTGTGAAGAGGACGCCGCTGCTGTGTGACGGCCTGTGTGAAGAGGACGCCACTGCTGTGTGGCCGCCGGTGTGAAGAGGACGCCGCTGCTGTGTGGCTGCCTGCCGGCTGGTGCTGGGTGTGGCGGAGATGGTGTGCTGCTGACGTCACGTGGTGGCGGCTCGGGAGCAAACTCGACATACCCAGCCGTCGTTTCGGCTCGGTTTGCGTCCTCACGAGCCGCCACGCTTCCTCCCCAAAATGTTATGCTATGGAAGTGCTATCTGCGTTCTTGCCAAAACTTTGCTTCTCGTGCGCCATTTCATTCAGGTACAGGAAGAATCAATGAAAAGATGATATGCACGCTTGTATGATACGTATTTTCTTCAATGTTTTATCATGTCTTGAGTGATGGATGGATGCGTCTGTTTAAAAAGTCAACACAAGTGAAGTCTAACATGGTTTTAATCTAAATATTTACCATAATTTAATTCGAATTGCTATATGGTGCCTTGTCATTGTAACCCATTCACGGTTTTTGCTCTGAAGCATGCTGCCGATCCTTTCTGTAACAATAGTTCCTAGTATGTCATGATAAAACTCCTCTTGAAACGTCTCCATTCACATCTGCAAGATGCAAGTCCCTCTCATCTGCGGAAGCTCCACTTCCCAGCCGAACCCCTCCGACTTGCATGCATATATACGACATGGGTGACAGGTGCGATGTGATCTAAATATATTAATGGCGACGGTCCCTCGAACACAAATAAGTAGCTAATTGTTGTATTTGAATAATAGAACAGGCTATCTTTTTAAAAATTGGAATCAGAATTATTTTGAAATTGGTGTGAAAATATTTCGAATTGACCATCGCCTATTTTAATTTTAATTATAATTACCTTAATTGAACTTCGGTGTCTCAGAAGCTAATTATGACTAAGTTTTATTTAAATTTGAGGTTCTTTAACTTGAATTGCAATTAGTGTTGTACTAGTTTTAGGTGCAACTTGAGGTGCTAAAATTTGAAGTTAACTTATTTTATTTTGAGTTTGAATGCTTTCCTTTAACAGTAAGGTGAAGTTTCTCGCATGTTCATTAGTTGTATGCCATTTGATCAAAATTGCAGGTATTAAAATGTTAATTAGTCGAAAGGTAATTAGTCGAATGTCAGTTCTTCCAAATACACCCCCCTCCCCCACATACCTATACACACACACACACACACACACACACACACACACACACACATATATATATATATATATATATATATATATATATATATATATATATATATATTGCGGAATGCCAATGACTGTCACGTGTAAAGATGCAAAATTCTTCAGTGCTACTTAATCGAATGTTAATTAGTTGAATGCTAAATGCTTAATGTTGTCCGGTTAAATGTCACTAAGCTCATTACTAACTTATTGAATGTCGACTGATCGAAATTAAATTTCCCGAAAACCAACTGATGAAAATGCTGATTCGTCGAAATCATATTCATCGTACGTCAACGACTTGAAATATACATTAGTCGGCAATTGGTCGAGACTTCGAAATCGATCGCGGCAGAGTCTTAGGGCGCGACTTCTCTCTGATTGTCGTTCTCATGAAGACACGAACGAGATCGATCGGGGCAGGTTCTTACCACCTGCAACTTCTCGCTGCCCGACACTCTCACGAAGACACGAATTACATGGGCCGGGACTTCGCGTCGGTTCAAAGTTGACGACCCCAGAGTTCAGACCAGGGTGGTTCGACTCGGAGCGAAGTTCCCTGGGGAGTATTGTGAGAAGACCTGCCGGGACAATGTTGGGATAGACACTGCGTGACCTTACCAGTACCGAGAGGCTGGCCCAGGGATGCCAAGCCGGGACAATGTTGGGATAGACACTGCGCGACCTTACCGGTACCGAGCGGCTGGTCCAGGGATGCCAAGCCGGGAAAATGTTGGACGGCTCCGGCTCCGACTCCGGCTCTGGGCAAGTATCCCGGCTCCGGCTCTGACTCCGGCTCCGGGCAAAATGTACCGGCTCCGGCTCCAGCTCCGTACATCCCAAACGTGAGCCGTCCCGCTTTTGACGGCTTCGGCTCCGACTCCGGCTCCGAGTAAAATGTCCCAGCGGCTCCGGCTCCGGCTCCGGGCAAAATGTTCCGGCTCCAGCGGCTCTGGCTCCGGCGGCTCCGGCTCCGGCTCCGGCTCCGGCTCCGGCTCCTCATCCCTGGGCTGGCCCATTCCTGGTTCCAGATAGTCCCCAGGTGTGGGTATACGTGTTACGACATGATACACTATGCTCAGGGTTACGACATGATATACTATGCTATACTCAGGTATCTTTCGTGTCGGTGACTTTATGTCCAAATACGAACCACTTGGCTAGGCATACGCTTGTTGGACGGGAACAAAATGCTCTGGCTAGTGCCCTCCGTCTATTGACATTGCGTCTGCATGAGGAGTTGGTGTTTGGCCAGCTGCGCATAAGAACGTTACCCAAATTGAAAGTCCACGGTAGAATGGCTCGGGCTCGCCCACATACCCGTGTAATTGTGCACCTATTTACCTAATATTTAGTCTAGCGTCGCATAGTGTACTTTTTTGGAATCCACCACCATCACCATCAGCATGCATTTCGTAAACTCCATTTCATGGTTTTTCAGACTATGGGTCAATATCAAAGGTCTTACAAGTATATATATCGTGAATGTGTGGAATGCTAAAAGACAAACACAAGCAAGGGTAATTAACTCGATAAAAGCTAAAGCTAACTCAGGGACCCAACCTTCGTCGCTCCCCCAGCCCCCCCCGACGCCACCCCCGACGGTCGTCGGCCGCACTTCCGACGTATTGAATTATTATCTCCGTATGTGACGACTAAGATTATTATTTCTGTGTGTGACGACGGTAGCTATGTAGTTATAATTGTTGCAACTGTTACAACTGATCGAACCACGTGCAATTAATTCTGTTCAAACATTGTATGCCATGGACACGTTTTGACCAAGCCTTCCTGCCCCCTCCCCCATCACCTGCCCTGATAATTTGTTGTCGCTAAACCTCTTAGCCTTCGAAATCTGTGGAGGAAAGGAAGTACTTATATTGCGCACATTGAGTTGGAGGCGAAATTCTCTTGTTGAATCAATCATTTGTGGATACGTTATCGCTGACTCTTGCTACTTATATATTACTGAAGCCGACGTGACGCTTGGTCGGCAGCCGTACACATGCTGGTATTGAGTGCTGGTATTGAGGTGCATCTTCCGTGTTGTGTGTATGCCATCCATTTTATGTGTCATCATATTGCCGTAGCCAGAAAATATTTCAGGCACACAGTGCGAGGTTAACACACTTGTTTGCGACGTTCAATGGCTGCTCCCGTACCAGCGAAGGAGTTCGCCACCAAGCTCCAAAATGTCTCCTCTGGTTACATTTGGACCGTGAGACAAAATAAACAAAAATAGAACAACACAGAAAAACACTGGGTTGCTTGTCACAAGAAACTTCGCCTGGCACCAGACCTAACTCGGTACCTGAATGTGTTTCTACACTGTATATGCCCTTCTTGCAAATATGTTCGTTGCGTTAGCATCATGTTCCAGTACTTCAGATATCCATGGAACACGCTACATTTCCTCCAGTAAGCTGTCAGTGGGTGCGTGCATTCGGTGACTGTTTACTGCCGGTGCTACAGATGGTGCTCTCGGTGACTGTTCGTCCCCGGTGCTGGAGATGGTGTTCTCAGCGACTAGTTATTCCAGGTGCTTCAGATGGTGCTCTCGGTGACTGTTCGTCCCCGGTGCTGGAGATGGTGTTCTCAGCGACTAGTTGTTCCAGGTGCTGCAAATGGTGCTATCAGTGACTGTGTATTGCCGGTGCTACAAAAGGTGCTACCGGTGGTTGTTTTCTGCCAATATTGTGGATGGTGCTCTCGGTGACTGATTGTTGCCGGTGCTACAGATGGTGCTCCGGGTGACTGTTTGCTGTCTGTGCTGCAGATGGTGCTCTCGGTGAGCGTGTCGCCGAGAAGGGTGACGGTGGACCGCGGCTCGCCGTTTCAACTGACGTGCACCGCCCCACTGCCAGCCACTCTGCTCTGGCTGAGGAACGGCGAGCGTGTCAGTACCGGACCCGAGCTGACCATCGCTGAAGGTGCGTCACGTCACGTCACGTCACGTCACGTCACGTCACGTCACGTCACGTCACGTCACGTCACGTCACGTCACGTCACGTCACGTCACGTCACGTCACGTCACGTCACGTCACGTCACGTCACGTCACGTCACGTCACGTCACGTCACGTCACGTCACGTCACGTCACGTTACGTCACGTCACGTCACGTCACGTCACGTCACGTCACGTCACGTCACGTCACGTCACGTCACGTCACGTCACACGGAATGCATCGACGCGCAACTGGACACATTTATTCCCAAAAAAAAACATCAAGAGGGTATGTTAAAGGCCGTCTTTGTGTGAATTATTTCTGCAAATTTGCTTGAGCTTATCATTCAGATGCTGAGGGTAATAACGTGGCTTCCGTACGACCTCGATTTGAAATATGCAATCACTGAACAAAATAGACTCCGCAGAATCCTTCGGTGAGAGGTTTAAGACAGTCGGTTCAGCTGCCTCTGATACCTAGGATGACAATACCTCGTAGAGCGGCAGCATGGCAGGTTTCGGGTACGGATGAGCACATTTCCTGCAACGTGCACCAATAGTGTCCGGTGAGGTCAATTCTTGTGCTTTTTTACATTTCCATGTAGGCAAACCAGTTCAATTATTCTGCTCTTTATACTCCTACGCCTTTCGGAACAAATTTCATATCTGTTCCATATGGTTCCTGTTTATCCGCCACCATGATCGGAGACTTTATACTCCGATAATGGTGGCGGATAAACAGGAACCATGTAAATACCAAGTTTACAGTCTCCAGCGGACAACTCACCCTTACGCTTTGATAAGCTACGCTACGGTATGCTACGTTAAGTTACACTATGCTACGTCACGTTACTCTAAGCTACCTTTCGCCTGCACAAGTCGAAAAATGCTGACCCGGTAAGATCACTGCTAAGGACAGGGCTACCTTGAAGTTCAACATTGATGATTTTCATGATTTTCGATCCCCAATTCTTCAGGATATTCTAGCCAATTGATAGCTATAATTTCGATTGTATTGAAACAATTTGCAGTCTATCTAGCTTGTTTAGATGGAACTGGCAAATATACCGCAAACTAATTTACAATCAATTGAATATAGCAATCAACTAACAATTAGTCGAATAAAAGATTGGATTCCATACCACAATCAACTAAATGTATAATTAGATTAGATACATAATTTAATTAAATAAAGCGCCGCATGCCTACTCTCGTCCCAATCCCACTCCCGTCTCACTTCCTTCCTACTCCCGCTCCATCCCCGTCTCACTCCCGTCCCATTTCTCTTCCAGTCCCGTATCATACCCTTTCCATTCCCGTCCATCCCCTCCCCACTTCCGTTCCACTCCCTTTCCAACACTCGTCCCATTCTCTTCCCACTCCGTCCTACTCTCTTCCAACACCCGTCCCATTCTCTTCCCACTCCTGTCCCACTCCCTTTCCAACACCTGTCCCATTCTCTTCCCACTCCTGTCCCACTCCCTTTCCAACACCTGTCCCATTATCTTCCCACTCCTGTCCCACTCCCTTTCCAACACCCGTCCCATTCCTTTCCAACACCCGTCCCATTCCTTTCCAACACCCGTCCCATTCCTTTCCAACACCTGTCCCATTCTCTTCCCACACCTGTCCCACTCCCTTTCCAACACCCGTCCCATTCCTTTCCAACACCCGTCCCATTCCTTTCCAACACTCGTCCCATTCCTTTCCAACACCCGTCCCATTCCTTTCCAACACCCGTCCCACTCCCTTTCCAACACCTGTCCCACTCCTTCCCACTCCTGTCCCACTCCCTTTCCAACACCCGTCCAATTCCTTTCCAACACCCGTCCCATTCCTTTCCAACACCCGTCCCATTCCTTTCCAACACCCGTCCCACTCCCTTTCCAACACCTGTCCCATTCTCTTCCCGCACCTG
>JAOTOL010001512.1:515000-570000 GCA_034440575.1 Imbricaverruca yamaguchii
GTCATCCTGTTGAAGATAGTCGGTGACCTGTGAGTGTGATCATGCCTGAGATAATTAGTGACATGCCAGTGTGACCCTTGTGAAGGCGATCGGTGATCTGCCAGTGTGCCCCTGGTGAAGGTCATCAGTGACTTGTCAATGTGACCCCAGCAGGCATGAGAAATGACTTGCCCGTGTCACCTTGACAGATGCGACCAGTGGCCTGTCTGTATCGAGGCTGGAGGGTACCGAAATGAAGCCTTCCGTGAAAGGCATGTACCAGTGCTTCGCCTCCAGCAAGACCGACTCAGTACAGGATGCCGTCCAGGTTCTCCTCGGAGGTAGGATGATAGACAGCTGCTACGACGGAATTTACATATCACAGAGTGAGAGTGATAGAGTGAGAGTTAACACGCACCCCGGAGGCGGGGGGGGGGCTAAATCCGCCCACCTCTCCGGCTTTTCGTGCATAACTCCATATTTTACCGGGAGATGTACGCCATTGTTTGCGTACCTGCTTAGAAATAACTGGCATGTTGTTTGAAGCAAGAAAAGCGGAAATCTGCCGGAAATATTTCGAGTTAGGGGTTGTTAAAGGAACTAAATGCATACGCGCCAGACCACAAAAATCGGCGCTGATACGCTTCTCGTATATTAGGAAAATGGAAGTGTTCTTGGGAACACTAGCGATTTGTTTGATGTATATTGCTATTCTCTATAGCTTCAAAGTAATGCTAGGTCACCAAGGTCAAGTCAGGTCATGTTCATGACAGGTTAATGGAACGAAACTTGATCAACTGGAACGTTGTCATAAATGCAAATGTCATGCGATTGATGTCACCTTGCATGTTACTCCCTAGACATCCTGGAAACTACTATTTGTCATTTTTGTCGGAGTAGTCGGGAGGGCGGGCCCGGTTTCGGTAACTGGAGCAGGTGATGACCTGATAAAGTGTCGTTATATAGGTGACCTGAGGTCAAATTCCGGCTCTAACATCTGTATTGCATCATTAGTAATGTCCAAAGCATCATTGATGTCAATTTTGGAGCAATTAAACACACTCACAGCGATTCGTAACGATGACAACCCAGCCCACGCAAAACCAGATTTCTTCAATTCATATTTTGACCTCATTTGATCTCGAAGATATTGACCTAAGGTCATGAAATTTGCACAAGATAGAGACCATTATCGTATCCAGCCACTCTGTGAATTTAGTTGCTCCAGCTTTTATAGGAGCCGAGATCTTAGGGGGCGGTATCCGCCCCCTACAGCGCGCGTAATTTTCAGAGGCCCTCTAGGGCGCGTGTTAACAGGTCTGAGAGACGTTGCATATGCGATCCACTCCACGGATAATAGCAACGACATCCATGTGACATTAGGGAAAACAATGATGACCTCGGAAATATGTTATTCGAATTGTCACCTTCAAGGTCAGAGGTCAGGTAGCAAAAACCTGGATGATAGAAAGCTAGAGAACGAGAAAGCGATTGATACAGGACAAGACGTCAAGATTCAGTGGAATATATTCGTAGTGTTGTTCCCGAGACATGGCATGAGATGACGTAATTGGGACGTTTTCACTTCCAAAGAAAGCTATGCTAGACCCGTGCTGTTTTTTTTAGGCGACAGACGTGGAAGGGTGCAGAAGGGTGTCCCTGGTGACAAAAATATCGCGTCCTTGCTCTGTGTCTCGTGGTTTCTGGTTCACTCCTAGGAAGAGGTGGCGTTGTTTACATCCTGTCTTTAAAGACATAAAGACATAAGGACACAAAATACCAGTGCAACTATGAGCCACAAGGGCCCTTCTTGGTTGCACTCTGGACACTCATCCAGTTGCCAACCAAATAACCAAATCCGTCGATCAGCCCTCCCTGGAATATTGAAAAGCAAGCCCTCTATTCTTATAATGGTTGTCTATGCTGTTTTTAAAGATGTTCAATGTACTTCTACTGACAATGGTTTCTGGCAGATCTGAGATCTCTAGGGGGGGGAAATCCGCCACCCGTAAGATCTCAGCTCCTATGAAGGCTAGAGCAACGAAATTCACAGGGAGGATGGTCACGATAGTGAACTCTATTGTGTGTATATTTTGTGACCTTAGGTCAATATCTTCAAGGTCAAATGAGGTCAAAATAACAATATTTTCTGGTTTTCCGTGGCTTGACTTTTCATTGTTATGGATCGCTGTGGTTGTGTTTAAATGCTTCAAAATTGGCATTAATGATGTGTTGCACATTACTAATGATGCAATACAGATGTCAGATCCGCCATTTGACCTCAGGTCACCCATATAGGAGCACTTTATTAGGTAATTACCTGCGCCAATTACCGGAACCGGGCTCCCATCCCGACTCCTCCGTTGAGCGGCTCGGCACCAATCGGTTTCGCAAAGAAAGGAGCGAAATACATAAATAAAGTATGGAAACGCTTAGGCACACAATGCCAAACAGTAGATTTCGGGATGTATAGGGAGTAACATGTAAAGTGACATCAACCGCATGACAGTCATTTGCATTTATGACACATTCCAGTCGACCAAGATTGGTTCCATTAGCCTATCATGAACTTGACCTGACTTAACACGCGCACTGGAGGAGGGGGGGGGGAAATCCGCCCACCCATCCGGTTTTTCGTAGATAACTCCAGATTTTACCGGCCGATATATGCCATTGTCTGTGTACCTGCCAACAAATGACCGGCGCGTTGTTTGAAGTAAGAAAAATGAAAATCAAACAAAATTTTTCGAGTTAGGGGTCGCTAAAGTCAAACAAATTTTTCAGCGCCAGATCACAAATATCGGCGCTGATGCGCTTCCCGTATATTAGTAAAGAAGAAGTGTTCTTGGCAAAAATAGCGACTTGTTTGATGTACATTGTCATGCTACATTTTTCCAGAGTCATGTCAAGTCACCGAGGTCAAGTCATTTCAAGTTCATAACAGGTTAACACACGCCCTAGTGGGCGGATGGCGAAATCCGCCAATCCTTCCGATTTTTCGTACATAACTCCATATTGTACTGGCCGATATACGCAAAATTTTCGCGTACCTGCTTAGAAATGACCGGCACATTGTGTAAAGCAAGAAAAATGAAAATCGGCCGAGAAGTTTTCAAGTTAAGGGCCGTTAAAATAAAAACAATACTTTATTCCGTTTCCATACAACCGTTTCCATACTTTATTCATGTATTTCACCCCTTTCTTTGCGAAGCCGATTGTGCCGAGCCGCCCAACGGAGCAGTGGGGATGGGAGCCCGGTTCCGGTAACTGGAGCAGGTAATGACCTAATAAAGTGCTCCTATATAGGTGACCTGAGGTCAAATGGCGGATCTGACATCTGCATTGCATCATTAGTAATGTCCAAAGCATCTTTAATGCCAATTTTGGACCACTTAAACACAACCACAGCGATCTATAACAATGACAAGCCAAGCCACCCAAAACCAGAACATTTTGTTATTTTGACCTCATTTGACCTTGAAGATATTGACCTAAGGTATTGAACTTTGCACACAATAGAGTTCACTATCGTGCCCATCCACCCTGTGAATTTTGTTGCTCTAGCCTTCATAGGAGCTGAGATTTTATGGGGGGCGGAATCCGCCCCCTCCAGTGCGCGTTATTTTCAGAGGCCCTCCAGGGCGCGTGTTAACCTCGGCGACCTAACATGACTTTTAAATTATATAGCATAACGATATGCATCAAACAAGTCGCTAGTGTTGTCAAGAACACTTCCCTATTGCCAATATACGGGAGGCGCATCAGCGCCGATTTTGTGGTCTTGCGCTGCGAATTGCTTTTAATTTAACGGCCCCTAACTTGAAAACTTCTCGGCCGATTTCCATTTTTCTTGCTTTAAACAATGCTCCGGTCATTTCTAAGCAGGTACGCGAAACATTTGGCGTATATCGGCCGGTACAATATGGAGTTATGTACGAAAAATCGGAAGGATTGGCGGATTTCGTCATACCCCCTCTAGGGCGTGTGTTAGCCTATCATGAACATGACCTGACTTGACCTCAGTGATTTGACATGACTCTGGAACAATGTAACATGACAACGTACATCAAACAAGTCGCTAGTTTTGCCAAGAACACTTCCTTTTTGCTAATATACGGGAAGCGCATCAGCGCCGATGTTTGTGATCTGGCGCTGAATTTTTTTTGAATTTAGCGGCCCCTTATTCGAAATTTATTTTCGGTCGATTCTCATTTTTCTTACTTCAAACAACGCGCCGGTCATTTGTTGGTAGGTACACAAAGAATAGCGTATATCTGCCGGTAAAATCTGGAGTTATCCACGAAAAACCGGAGGGGTGGGCGGATTTCGCCCCCACTCCAGTGCGCGTGTTAAGGGGCCGGAGGTACTTCTTAACATGCGTTTTTTTCATACCAAGCATTAACTATCTCTGATTAGGTCCTCGTGTGGGATCGGAGGGGGTGGGGGTTAAAGGTAATCGGAGAAAGGACAGTTGGGAGCACGAGTAGCGTCTTGGTACTCCGGTGACTAGAACTTACATGCTCCTTACAGGTGATAGCTGATCATGGTAGACCAGGCTGCTGAATATCATCTTCAATGCTAGTGCTTAGCACGGCAAATTGTGTTAACCAAACTAGTAGCACATTGGTTGGCGTCATTGACACCAATAGTGATATTGATGACTTTGACAATGTATTGATAGTCCCGTCATGTTCGACTCTAGCGCCACTCAGGACATTTCCCAACCCCCCGCCCCCCCCGAAAAAAAATATAGGGGGGCCCCACCATTTAAATTTAATAAAAAATAAAATTAAAAAAAAAAAAAAAAAAAAAAAAAAAAAAAAAAAAAAAAAATTTCTGTTGACGTTCGGGACCGGGATAGCCGCGACTTGGGACTGCCGATATCTTTTCTTCTACAAGTTGTCACGAAGGTAATGAACAACAAAGTCATCATGAGCTCTTGGGCGCGAACTAGCTGACAGGCGTTGTGTCGTGACTCCACTAATAGCTCACTTATCAGTTGAAATGTCAAGCCAGATTGATATTCGATTGATATATCGATTCAACTGTTCTCGGGAAATTGACATGGCAACCGGTCCATGGTAATCGATAGATTTCAGCATCGTGTTCATCGTAGAACGCCAGCTACCATGACCTCCTACAATCAACTCACCTACCCCAGGTCAGAAGCCACAAGGTCAGACTACTCAGATCGACTTTTTTTAAATGGCATACAGGTAGCCACAAGCCTTCACTCAGCATCATGGATGCTCCATCTATATTCTGTGCTCATGGTGATTAGCAAGTGAAGGACCATCCCTTTACCACCTTCCAGGTACATGTATGTAAATATTTATATATTTCTCTACACACACACTTTACATATATGTATGTATATATATATATATAGTCTAACCCACGTGCTCGGTGGCATTTGTCTTCGGGTTACATGTGAGGGTTCATCAAAGCTTTCGGGGGTGCACCTCATGTCAACGGCGGTTCAGGAAATGCCAACATGGGCACCATTTTCTATGTGAACCAGAGCGACCAGGCTGAGTAACATCTCACCTGGAATGTGTCATCCGTTGGTGGAGTTACCTTTTAGCTGGTTTATTCACGACGCTTATGCGTGCTGGTGTGATAAGACTATCTATAGCCTTGAGGAGCGAGAGAATGTTTCTTAAGTGCCAACATTAAGCAGAGTAAGTAACAAATCTTTGTTTTGTCGGATACGCCATTGGCTTCAAAACCTTCCCCTTCCTCGTAGATGTAATTGTAACTGCTTTGCAATGCAGCATAAACAAATGAAACAAGTTCTAACACAGGCGACTGTTGGGATGTCAAGTAAGTACAGAAACATCGTTGTTCTTGCGAATAAAGGAAATGCCGCCTGTCAATCTGAACAACAAATATATAACTTCCAGTTAAGCACATCCAGACGCATGATTGATGCTATTCCTCAGCAAATCGTGGTAGAGGTCTGAATAGCCTTGCATTTTGATGACAACTGTAATAAAATATCGGTATTATTTAACATGAACCCATTATTAAGGCGTTTAAGGTACACTGGTGATGGTCCGCCCCAGTGGCTTTCACTTAGCATGGCACCTGCAAAACATGTATATCTATGCAACTTTGCAATCCTGAGCGATGGTTCATGTTAATAGCCTGAAATGTAGTTCATACATAACATGAGAAAGAAGCAATTCACTTGCCCTGATTCGCCGTCTAGTGTATCATGCCGTCTTTAAAATTTGTATTGGAGTCATCTAAATTCGATCATTGTCTTAGAGGTCCGAATAGCCTTATATTTTGATAACAACTGTGATCATCAAATATCGCTACAAGGGCGCATAGCATCCCCTCTTATCAAGCTCATGGCGAGGCAGGACTGATACCTCTACATACGGAGGCTAAAAAATCTCACAATTATATTCGCATTTAGATTCGAACAAAGCCCTCCACTTCAAGGGAGCCAAACGATTGCTATCGGTAAATATTGTTAATATTGCAATCGGTATTTTACTTGAGCCGAACGATCTTGGGGAGCGTTAAGCTGCTTTACTGAAACGGTTGCTTATAATCAGTTGTGTTTTTTACCGATTGTAAGCAACTACATATTTCGAACGAAGCCAGAATAAGGAAGTGTTAAAGCCAATAAAGTATCAATAAACAGTGGTTCAGAAATAGGTCACATCAAGGGGATGTCAATGCAAGTGACTATTTCTGTCAAATATTCCATAAGTATCAAATATTCTATAAAGGTAGACAGAAAACGAACCTTAAAAGTTGGAAGGTTTTGAAAACTAGCTACAGAGGCGACATCCCAATGATTCAGTATATTTTGACTCTTGGAATATATTCAAGAAAGACTGGTTCCTAATGGTTAGCAAGATTCCTTCAATATCGCATTCAATACAATTTCTGGAATTTAAGGAAAAGAGAACGTGAATATAACACGACAAATATTTCCTTAGCATTCGCGAACAGTGCTGGTACTGGACCTCTACCCACTCCCTCCTCCTCCTGTCGCATCCCGTTATTCACGCTTAGATTTGTGATCGAATGGCCAGAATCATTTTCAGACACACCCGACAGGTATAGTTTCCCATCCAGACCAAGATGTGGGACACCGCTGCTGGCGCCGGCGAATGTCGCGCTGAACACATGATGTGCAGGCGTCGTCATGCTGATATTCTCCAACTTGTATATCATTCAGGGAACTATTGTAATTTCGACAAAAATTGCACCAGACTCCACCAGACTTGCACCAGACTTGCACCAGACCAGGCTAGACTTCTCGATGGACCTAATACCATTCATGTGAAGGTGGCACGTCATGTTATACGCGTGACTTGTGCAGGGGTCGTCGTAACGCAGCACATCGTGGTGCTGAGTGGTGGACTGACCTAACTCGGTGTCCGGGGGAAGTGATGTTCGAGTCATCAGTTCGGACCGACACGCTTTCGAGGCTACTCTCTGACACACGCACCGCCATAGCTCCGGCAAGCATAGCTGTCGTGGAAAATGCCTACCAAGCAATGCGGATGAATTTCTGGCAGTGTGAGGTGCAAGATTCACTTTCTTCTCTAGTTATCAAACATCAAAGTCAGCGCTCAGACGGATGATCTAGATCTCGACAAGAATGCCCTAATTTACTTACCTCTCGATACGCCATACACAGCAGCATATGTTTGCGGTTTTGCGAGACATTTTCAGCAGAGAGGCATCTCCACGGGTCCTGGCTAATCAGACGACTACTAGGATTATCCTCAGAAATGGCTGCAAGTATACTTATCGGTGCACGCGTCAAGGCTGTGCCTGCTGTCGTACATGTACATGTGTGTGTGTGCCAGTGTGGGGAGGGTGGAGGTGTCGAAGCAATCCACGATGTCTTAGCATGTTGTGTGTATTGCTAACAAACGTGACACGACGTCGCTGAAATTCTCTTGGTGTTTGCTGCTGGAATACGGTAGAGTGCAATCGATAGAGCTGACGGATGGCCCGCTGCCCAAATTCACACGCATGAATATTGTCAGAAGCTTGGTGTAGAAGGACGCTTCCTCAATGTGGCAACGTTCAGTAATAGTCCTAGTTTGGAGAATGAATAAAAACGTGCCTTGCCATTCCTCACAAACGCGGTTCTGGCAGAGAAAGCACCCGACTTCCCAGGATGTCCCACGCGGAAAATGTATATTTGTGCCCATCCCTTGCCTTATGATGTACCGGAGCACTTGACCAGAGACAAGCCGATCCGAAGTCAACATTATCTTCGGATAGTTATGACGAGTGTTAGATCGTATTTTCACAGACATCACACAAACGTATGATAACAGTGGTCAGGCCGGTCTGCTCTTGTGTTAGGCGGCATTCAGGAAATACTTGTGCCAAGGTACAGATGCAAGTGCAGCGCACCTTAAACCTGGTCGCAGCTTGTTTCCAGCACAGCTGCATCGGTGAACCTTTGTCCGTCGCGTGCAGAAGTGTGCACCGCGAACCTTCGCGTGGCCATCGGCCCACACGGAGCGGTGGAGGTGACTAGGGCCGGGCGTATCGAGTGCAAGGTGGTCGAGAACGGTTGTTTGGCGAGTGGCCAAGGAAGAGCAGTGGCATCGACCCCTGGGCATTGAAGATGCTGGCGAATGTATAAGCAAACAGTTTGGCCAAAGCAGCTTGTCTCTCCCCAAGATCGTGTGGCTCTCTGGAAGTGGAGAGTTTGATTCGAATCTAAATGCGAATATAATTGTGAGCATTTTTTGGCCTCCGTGTGTGGAGGTATCAGTCGTGCCTCGCCATGAGCTTGATAAGACTTTGGATGTTATATGCCCTTGTAGCGATATAACGGTTATCATCAAAATGTACGGCTACTCGGAACTCTACCACGATTTTCTGAGGAGCACGATTTACCACGATAGCATCAATCATGCGTCTGAACGTGCTCATAGCTGGATGTTATATATTTGCTGTAGATAGCATCACGAAACCGAATGGTCAATCAGGGAATTCTTGAAAGTGAGGTGAAAATGGTGTGCATTATGTATGCCTGTCGCTTGGCAAGATCATGAATGCTGTATAGTCTAACATTTGTGATCTAAAGATATGGCACACCTAACGCGCCATCTAGTCTCCCACGGATATTCGTACTCGCCGCACTACGCGAGCAATGGCGCGTGCAGATCACTGCAGCCGAACCACTTGTCCGGTGAAGGACTGCTGCAGCCGAACCACTTGCCCGGTGGACCGCGACGTGGTCGTGTTCACAGACTCACAGCCGGCGCTGCTGGAGACCTTCATCAACCACACGGTCCAGCCGGCGGCAGTCATCTCGCTGCGCTGCGTGGCGACCGCCTCGCCCACGCCGCTCATCTCCTGGCGCCTGGACGGCTACCTGATGGCTCCCGACCACCGGTCAGTCCCGGCCACGACGCTGGCGGTCATGGTGTATGGTGACCACTGGTGACCGGTGGCTACTGATGGCCGCTGGTCTGCGCCCGCCCAGTGCTCAGTTGCTGCCGGTGCGTGTGTTCTCTGGAGTGGTGGTCATGGCCGCGTGCGCGGTCGTAACCATTGGTGGTCAGTGGTCCGCAACCTACGAGTGCTCAGGTGCTGACAGCGTTTGTGTGTGTGTGTGTGTGGTCTCTAAGAGGCCATACGATGATCATGTTCCTCCGGTGTTTGCAAACTTTGAGTGCTAGCTCCTGTGTTTGTAACAAACTCATCCAATTTTGAACGCTCTGCTGGCAATATTAAGTTCCGCGGAGACACAAAGTCGTTTCTTTGGGGCAATTATGTCCCAGCGGGATGTAATTTAGTCCGTCAACTTTGAAACAAGCACACGCATGGCGTCTCGCACACCAGTTTGGTCAGTGTCCAGTATACGTGATCGGTCTGGAAACACCGGATTGGTCCTTGTCCAGCATACGTGATCGTCCTGGAAGCACCCCAGGTTGGCCAGTGGCCAGTATACGTGATCGACCTCGAAGCACACAACAGGTTGATCAGGGGCCAGTGTACGTGATCGCCCCGGGAAACGCGGATGTTGTTGACGCGTGTAGAGTTTTCTCCCGGATGCTTCCTCCGTCGTCTTCCCATCTCCACGTAGCAGAGGGTGCAGACGCCATCCCTGAGAGGACAACATTAAAGGACTGTTCACACCTAGCGTAATCTCGACGCACTGGCGGAATCGGCGCAAAGCTAGCATGGGGCCCAATGAGTCTGCCGATTCTGCCATTGCGCCGGCATTACGTCAGCTGTCCGCCGAGTCCTACAAAACGCTGGCGATTTCCGAGCGGACAAAGTTGGGTTTTCTCAACTTTTCCGCTCGGCGCACCAACGTCCTTGACGCAAAGTCGCCATGTTGCTGATCTTCGGCGGATTGGGGCCACAGCGGCTGCGGTTTTTTCAAGTTGTAGATTGCAGCATGTCTCTCTCGGAAGATGCAAGCAGACCAAGAACAGGTGAGGGAAAGGGATGGCAGGTAGGTATTTACCTACTTTGCGTTGAAAAGTTTTCGCTACTGGAAATGGGTATGATATAACCAAGATACAACCAAGGGTTATATGTAAGCAGAACACTGATAATACATTTTTGAAGACACCTTTAACTTAGGTATGACACAACTCATGTTTTAAGCAATTTCAAAATCTAAACAGCGGATTCTGTTGTCAAACAGCTGATTCTGTTGCCAAACAGCTGATATGTCAGCTGATCGCCGGCGTACTCACGTCCAGGCGATGTCGCTGCCCTGGTCTGCCAACGCGTCGAAATTACGCCAGTGCGCCGGGATTACGCCTAGTCAGTCATTGCGCTGACTTTTTTGCATCGAGATTACGCTAGGTGTGAACAGTCCTTAACTCGAATGTTGGCGTATTGGTGGTAACGGCCGGTAGCCCAGCTCGGTACCCACCTGGTAGCCAACATTGGCATCCACCTGATAACCCATACCTGATAGCCCACCTCGGCACCCACCTGGCATCCCACCTCGGTACCCACCTTGTAGCCCACCTCGATACCCACCTGATAACCCATATCAGCACCTACCTGATAAACCACCTCGGTATCCACCTGAAAACCCACCTCGGCACCCACCTGGCATCCCACCTCGGTACCAACCTGGTAGCCCACCTCGGTACCCACCTGATAACCCATATCGGCACCTACCTGATAAGCCACATCGGTATCCACCTGGTAACCCACCTCGGCACCCACCTGGTAGCCCAGCTGGTAGCCCACCTCGGCACCCACCTGCCATCAAATTGCGAATCTGATTAATTGGTTGCTGATTCCTTATCAGCAGTTCATCCAGGATAACCCCGAGGGAATGACAAACCATTGCGATGGAAGGAGCAATTACTGACTAACGTCAGCTCCTTCAATTAGGGAGGAGAGGAAAGTCCGACCTTATGGGAGGCGACATTGACCTCTATGGCAACTCAGTTGTGTCTGGGCTACTGATCTTGATCTCCCGTCGACCCACGGTTTAGTGGACATTCATCAGCCATTGCTGCTGCTCAGTCCCCCTCAGTAGTGTGGGGGATTGAACCCCAGCCTGGGCCGCAGACTACACACTTAACTCCACAGCCTCCTTCCGCATCCTCGATCTCAATCTTGCTCTGGATGGATCTGGCTGTAATACAAAAATGCAGTGTTTTTGCAACTGCCGATGTCAAACAGCAAACACATGGTCGCCGATTCTCCTGAACGTCGTCACTGGTGACGTGAAAAACGACATAGCGTTGAGAATTATGAACATTGTCCTGTTCATGGTATAGCGTTTCCCCTGTGATTTCAGTAACGTGCCGCCATTTTTCTCGATCCATGCGTGACGGATCCTCCTGCTCCCTGATCAACTAGTGGAGTCTACCAAGTGATTTCATCTGTATAACCACTGTTGATGAGGCCCCCTAAAACCAAAATAACTAACTAACTAACCATATTTGAATCGGGTGAACATTATTTGATAACTGATCCCACTGAAAGAAAACTTATGCATGACTGTGGATATAGTGGGATTTGACCATTAGTTTCTAACCATTGATCAATATCGTTAAAATGCGAACGAACACGTAAGAAAAACGACAGGTCCACATACGAAAACACGATCATAAAGCTGGTAGGACGATTTGAGTGGCTCCTGCTATTCCTGTAAAGGAGACGGATGCTGCTCAACGTATCCGAGTGCATCAGGCCTTCTTCCTGGATGACAATGTGTATATGCCTGGTTCGGCTAATGCGACACTACAAATAATTTCCACACTTAAGTGTACTAATTAAATGTACACATGACTAATGTGGTTGAATCACATGTTAGCAGCACTAACAATCCCGCGGAGCCTCCACCCGTGCGTGGAATGCATCATGTTGTTTCATCCTTGTCACCCAGCTCACCGTAGTTCCGGCATTGCAGACGACTGATCGGCCAGTATGTGGGCGCCAATAACGACGTCATCAGTCACGTGAACATCAGCTCGGTCCAGCCGACGGACGGCGGGTGGGTCACGTGTTCCGCGGACAACAGGTTCGGCACCGTCGCTCACACAGCACGTCTCAACGTATACGGTGAGTGGACACCCAGCTCCCGCTGCGGACCCCTGTCGTGACAGTGTCCTGTTCTGTCCTGAAATGTCTCCGCTGTCGTATCTGACAATCTATGCGTATCTATTTACGGACGTATTCTGCACCATGCTATTGAGGGAAACTTTTTATCTGTATTTTTGTATTTACCATCGCGGGGAAATCCTGTATTGCATTGGCTATTAGTGTCCCGAGTCAGACATGCAGAAATGTTTTGCGAATTTTGTGCTCTTTGAAGGTGATTAAGCGACTCCAAATTAAAATCTATTGATTTAAATGAGCAAAATGTCATCTTGATGCAGTAATTATGCCACAGTTCATGTTTGTTTGCGAGTCAGTCTGCGGCACGTCGATTTCCTTGTTCGCGGCCGGCACCCGATTTGACAAATTGGTGCGGTGGCAAGGAACTCACCGCCAATAGGCGACGGCACTGGCAAGGTCTAGCAAGGTCTGGCCTGAAGAATCTCCGGCTCATGCATTCACTGGAAATGGGACAGAGTGGTGCCAGTGGCCAATAAAATATAGAAGATGAGCCCTATTATCATGTCCCGTGCCATGCGATGTCTGGTTGTTGGCAGAGTTAAGAGCAGTTAGGCTTCCCTTGAGTAGTTGGTCGTGATTTATGAGGCGGCCGAAACTGCTGTTGGGCAGCTCGTTTAAATGACGCCTGGATTTTCGGCTCATAATATGGCTCATTTGCAGAAATGCTATTGAAATCCAATGTAGATTACGCCTTTTACAACCGCCTGGGTGGCTGTTGGTACCCCAATGAGGCAGTAATAAACATGCTAGTCTTGCATAAGAAGGGAGCTACAGAAAGAAATAGATGAACAGATCTGTGAGATATATGTTGATATATATATATATATATATATATATATATATATATATATATATATATATATATATATATATATATATATATATACATAGATAGATAGATAGATAGATATATATATATATATATATATATATATATTATATTATATATATATATATATATATTATATATTATTTATATATATATATATATATATATATATATATATATATATATATATATATATATATATATATATATATATATATAGATATATAGATAGATAGATAGATAGATGGACAGAGAGATCAATTTAAATTTTTGTTTTACTTTTGAAAAATAAACTTAATCCGCGTGTTTACCGGGGTAGCTTTATGAACCAGGGTCCTATTGGTGACCAAAGCCTGTTGCATGAACCCTGACCCCACTACCCGATCCATGAATTCCAGTTCAACGGTGTAATTTTGACAGAAAGTTTAACGTGCCTTCAATGCACCGATACAGACGCTAGGCAGCTTGTCCCCGGCCTCAGGGCCAGCTGCCAACTGACCCTCCCAGCTGGGGGATAACCCTCCAAGCCGGGGGATAAATGCGAGCGGTTGAAGCGACTCGAACCTTGTGGAGCAGGCCAGCGCTCTAACCAATTGAGCTACTGGGGTGGCTCAGTTGGTTAGATAGATAGATTGATGGATAGACCGATAGGTAGGTTGATATATCCTACTTAGATTTAACTCATATCTGTATTTTAACAATGCATCCATTTTCTGGTTGTAATAAGCGCGACATACTGGTTCGGGAGTAGTTTTCCATCCTCACCAATGCCATTTGCCAGCAATACGTCGGTTGGGTTGGGCAAAAGGCGTTCACATATTCCTTCTATGCAAAGTTGTGTGTTTTCCACGTATACCATGCATGTCATGTTATAAACGTGCAATGCATTTCCAAAGCTGTGGCAATTTTGTGTATGAAAATGGCGTCATTTTTATTCACATTTGCTATGGCCTAAGACCAAAGGGGTATCGTTTAATGAAAACGATTGGGATGGCGCAAATGCTCGATGGTAAACGGTGCGATACATGTGACCGAGAACGTGGAAAATGGTACTGAGCACATAAACACAATATATATTATATCTTGATCGCATGTAAGGCACATTATACTTGGCGGCGGCAGACACCGAGTAAGCCAAATATGAATGCTATTACTCAGCAAAAGGCCAGCACTAACAGAAAGATCCTGTTGTTCGCTTGAACTTTAACTACACCCCCACCTCGCCAAATCCAACGTCGGCGCCACCGCGTGAGATGAGGCGGACGCATTCCACACAGACACGCTGTGGGATCGTCCCCCATAGTCGAGGAAGACGGCCCATCTCCCACATGACTGGCAACCAATATTGGTCCTGAGGTGCGGGCAAACTTAGGACGTCCATGGTTGATGCCCTAATTGGGGCTGTGTTGGAACCTGTAAGCCGTAAGGACTTACAGGTGGTCAGGGGTGTTGTTTTATGTACTTTCGAGGGGGAAAGTGCCACTCAATGCGGCTTTGCCCCCAATCATTTTAAGTTTTACGTGCCCCGGGATGCTCCGTGGGACCCTGTGGAGGGTGCCCCCTAATCAACTTGGGTCCTCACATTGCCTCTGTGCCATTGCCTGTGTCTGCGCCTGTGTCTGTGTCTGTGTCTGTGTCTCTGTGTGTGCATCTCTGTGTCTTTGTGTACATGTGCATGTCACAGACACAGACAGTCACAGACACAGACAGTCACAGACACAGACAGTCACAGACACAGACAGTCACAGACACAGACAGTCACAGACACAGACAGTCACAGACACAGACAGTCACAGACACAGACAGTCACAGACACAGACAGTCACAGACACAGACAGTCACAGACACAGACAGTCACAGACACAGACAGTCACAGACACAGACAGTCACAGACACAGACAGTCACAGACACAGACAGTCACAGACACAGACAGTCACAGACACAGACAGTCACAGACACAGACAGTCACAGACACAGACAGTCACAGACACAGACAGTCACAGACACAGACAGTCACAGACACAGACAGTCACAGACACAGACAGTCACAGACACAGACAGTCACAGACACAGACAGTCACAGACACAGACAGTCACAGACACAGACAGTCACAGACAGTCACAGACACAGACAGTCACAGACACAGACAGTCACAGACACAGACAGTCACAGACACAGACAGTCACAGACACAGACAGTCACAGACACAGACAGTCACAGACACAGACAGTCACAGACACAGACAGTCACAGACACAGACAGTCACAGACACAGACAGTCACAGACACAGACAGTCACAGACACAGACAGTCACAGACACAGACAGTCACAGACACAGACAGTCACAGACACAGACAGTCACAGACACAGACAGTCACATACACAGACAGTCACAGACACAGACAGTCACAGACACAGACAGTCACAGACACAGACAGTCACATACACAGACAGTCACAGACACAGACAGTCACAGACACAGACAGTCACAGACACAGACAGTCACAGACACAGACAGTCACAGACACAGACAGTCACAGACACAGACAGTCACAGACACAGACAGTCACAGACACAGACAGTCACAGACACAGACAGTCACAGACACAGACAGTCACAGACACAGACAGTCACAACAGACACAGACAGTCACAGACACAGACAGTCACAACCAGACAGTCACAAAAAAGACAACACAACAGCACAAGAAGAAACACAGAAGCACAACACAGACAGCAAACAAAGACAAACAAAGCACAAAACAGACAACACAGACAGAAAACAGACAGTACAAAAAGAAAAAAGAAAAAAAGAAAAAAAAAAAGAAGACAAAAAAGAAACAAGAAAAAAAGAAAAAAACAACAGTCACAGACACAGACAGTCACAGACACAGACAGTCACAGACACAGACAGTCACAGACACAGACAGTCACAGACACAGACAGTCACAGACACAGACAGTCACAGACACAGACAGTCACAGACACAGACAGTCACAGACACAGACAGTCACAGACACAGACAGTCACAGACACAGACAGTCACAGACACAGACAGTCACAGACACAGACAGTCACAGACACAGACAGTCACAGACACAGACAGTCACAGACACAGACAGTCACAGACACAGACAGTCACAGACACAGACAGTCACAGACACAGACAGTCACAGACACAGACAGTCACACAGACAGTCACAGACACAGACAGTCACAGACACAGACAGTCACAGACACAGACAGTCACAGACACAGACAGTCACAGACACAGACAGTCACAGACACAGACAGTCACAGACACAGACAGTCACAGACACAGACAGTCACAGACACAGACAGTCACAGACACAGACAGTCACAGACACAGACAGTCACAGACACAGACAGTCACAGACACAGACAGTCACAGACACAGACAGTCACAGACACAGACAGTCACAGACACAGACAGTCACAGACACAGACAGTCACAGACACAGACAGTCACAGACACAGACAGTCACAGACACAGACAGTCACAGACACAGACAGTCACAGACACAGACAGTCACAGACACAGACAGTCACAGACACAGACAGTCACAGACACAGACAGTCACAGACACAGACAGTCACAGACACAGACAGTCACAGACACAGACAGTCACAGACACAGACAGTCACAGACACAGACAGTCACAGACACAGACAGTCACAGACACAGACAGTCACAGACACAGACAGTCACAGACACAGTCACATACACAGACGCACACACACACACACACACACACACACACACACACACACACACACACACACACACACACACACACACACACACACACACACACACACACACACACACACACACACACACACACACACACACACACACACACACACACACACACACACACACACACACACACACACACACACACACACACACAGACACGCACTTGCTCACTTGTGTTGTGGTAATTGTAAGATTGTTCTCCTTGTTGTCTTGTCGTCTTGAACTGTTTAATCGGAGGTGTAGCTTGCATTTTGCACATATTATGACGTGATTTTGCTTACTCAATGTCGATTTAAGAACCTTATACCCTGACGAAGGCAACGGCCGAAACGTATGCATATACCTTACAGTTTGTAATTTAAATGTCAATTTTCATCTCATTGCCATCGAACACCCACATGTCACAAACTCGCAGCCAGTTTCCTGGATGTCATTTCCCCGGAACCCTTTCTGGCTCATATGGCGCAGAGGCAGATCCAGGAATTTGCACCAGGGTGAGGGGGGGGGCACTCGTCTAAAGGGATGTCTGTAGGGGTTTCACTTCTCCGGATGGGTCGCACTGATTCATAAACTTACATGAGGGATGCACCGGAGTGTCCCTGGAAGGCCACTTTCTGTATACAAAGGGGGACAGTAGGCTGACAAATTAAAGGAGTGCACTCGAGCATAACTAGAAGTCTGCCTGTGCATGGATGGGGGTGCACACACCACGCTCGCCCTGGATCCGCTCCTGATATGGTCATGGTCAGACCCAAATACGACCTGCAGATGACCTGCATGCTCCCATTTAACGTGCTGTTCAGGTCCGTCCGCTGGCCAGCTGACCCGTGTCACCCTCAGGTGATCCGGTGGTCAGGCGGATGACGGACGTGGTAGCCGTCTCCGGCGAATCCCTGCTGGTCTCGTGTTCCGTCGGCGGCTACCCCATACACGAGATCACGTGGAGGAGGGGTGAGTGATTTTCCGCTTCATTTTCATCTGTGATTCTTCGCTTCGTCTGCACCCAAATTATATCGACGCAAGCCGAATACCAAGATGCCAGGCTGTTGCCCGTGGGCCTGTTCCCTTGCCGTTGGTCGCAAAAGACAAGGAAAGACTCAGCCGGCCCTCGAACAGTTAATACCGTGACACTGATGCTGAAGAATGGCCAAGCAAACACGTCTGACGACCTGTGCCCTCTGATGCTCCAGGTTGGCCACGGTATGGCAATTAACTATTTCGAATAATGGTAGGCGGCCCTGAACTCCTCGCCCAGATATGTTTCGCGTGCGTGCCTGCGGTCATGTGCGAAATCTTAATGTGAATAGTTGGTGCCTTAGCAACACACAAGGCCGGAATGTTAGTGTGGGTTATGTATGCTTGAATGCTAGTGTATGCCTGAACACCGCCAAAGTTTGGAATGTTAGTTTGGGTATTTGGTGCTTGAACACCGCCCAAGGTCGGTTGAATGCTATCCACATTCTGAAAAATGAAGCGTTAGGCTTACAGCGAAAAGTGGAGAGGCGTCACCTCTAAATCTCTACTGATGTGCAAATGCAACGGTTGGAATATTATCAGGAGACCCAGCTGAGCTACACCAGTTCGCGGTGCTGTGCGAATTCGGGACAAATTCTGAATTATTCGGGTCAACTGGAGGCTGATGTAGTACCACATGCGTTTATGGTGATGAATTCTGAATCCCTTTCAACCAGAGGTGCTCACGAAGCCATCTGGTAGGCATGTTGTTTTAGTTCACTCACTTGATGAAGAATGCAGTAAGGGAGGTTAGGTGATTCAAAGGGGAAGGTGATTAGATGAATTAGGTGATACAAAGTGAAGTTTTGGGAGACGGAATGCATTATTCATCAGATACATTACTCGTTAAGTGCATTACTCGTCAAATGAATTACTCGCCAAATGCATTACTAGTTTAAATACACTACTCTTTATTTAATTATAAGAACAGTTGGCAGGACAACATTAGATGGGGACTAGTCCCCCTTCCCCACATTCCCCAAGTATGTAACATGAAGTAGGCTGCACGTATTGGTCTCATAAAGAATGCGGTTTCATTTTTCGTTATATTTGTGCTTATGGTTACTTCCCATTACTGCTACTACCAAACAGGCGCTAAGTTGCGCTCTTCCTGATTTTACTCAGATAATTGGCATTCAGCTTCGAATACCATCCATCAAAGAGATGCACTCATTTGAATGAATTTTGAGTGTGGTAGGGATGTGCCGAGTCTGGCTTCACCTAAAGGTGACAAAACGAGTCTGGTCTGCCGGTCGGACAAAGTACACAACGTCCTCAGAAGCAAATAATAGCCTCACTATCGTCCACTGTGGAGATTATCATATGAACCGAAAACAAAGAAATGCAATTGCGGGTCATCCAAGATGGATTTCACGTTCTGTGCACTCCATTCAGCCCTGGCTAGTTCGTCATCGAACATCCCGGTCATGATTTAATATATATCAGAGTTGCATTATCAGGACTTTGCTATTCACCATGCCGTCTGCAATTAACCATGATCTGGTCCCACGAGTAGCTCGCAAATCGCAGTTTGAAATTCTAGTCATGCTCTTGATGAGAGTCGTTTCGACACCAAGCTGTAATGAAGTTCGGCAGTTTGGCAATTTGCCATGTGTTGGCGCAGTTTGCCGAGCGACACCCGGGCACTGTGCCGCCGGGCAGATGTGTAGTGCGGCGCAGCAGCAAACTCGCTCAGGCACCCGATCAGTCAATGGCGTCCACCGATGCTTGTCCACAGCTATGACCACTGTTGCGGTCATAGCCATGCTTTGCAAACTCGGAGGAAGATGAGGGGCCAATCTCGCCGAAAATGATTAGCAAAATTGCTAAAATAATCTATATCTTCGCGTACAGTGGATGTCATTTACCGAGCGCATGTACACGGCAAATAGCATCGTTATCGAATCACAAGTAAAGGTGAGCGCAGCATCATGCGTTGCTCGCACGCCTCGCACATTCACACTCGATGGTAACGGTGGCTCTCCTCGATGCTGATGTCCTTGAAGTACTTCAGACGTACTAGTGGCCGATTCTTGTGAGGATTAATTAAATATTACACAAAGCCTCACCTTGCAATAGTTACACTCGAATGGGCTCCACTACTGTGGCATTAACCCACTGCAGACGGCAAGTGCTTACAGTTAACTTTCATTTCTAGCACTCATCGGAGTGAGGCTATTTTTAACACTGCATATATATCTCCTATATATCACTGGAGGCGGTAAGCTCCACCAGCTGCAGCCAGGAAATGGCATGTCAAGTCGAGACGTTCCAAGTCAAATTACACCTCTGGGTATGAAATCCCAATTGTCACCTGAAAATCCGCAGCGTCACGGGAAGCCTGCCTACATTAAGCTCAGTGTGCTCTTCGTATTGGTGGCCGGCTCGGCGCGCCGTGTGACCCAGCCGTCCATCTCCGACCAGCTCCCCGGCCAGCTCCCCGGCCAGCTCCCCAGCCAGCTCCCCAGCCACGCGGATGGCTCCGTGCAGCGTCACGTGCTGTCTGCCGATGTCGTCACATTTGCACGTCCCAGCGCCGGGGCCGGTAATGGTCCCAGGTGTCGCGGCCGGCCGGGAGATATATGCCCGGCGGGCCGAGGCGTACGCCATACGGCCAGAAGTGAACAATGTCGATGGCATTCGATGGCCGGCCGGCGTCTGGGGGAGCTCGACATCGGCCCACCGTCACCGTCACTGGAGTCGACACTGGCTCCGACACCGGCACCGTCACCGTCACCGTCACCGTCACCGTCACCTTCACCGTCACCTTCACCGTCGCCGGCACCGTCACCGGAACTAGAGCCGACACCGTCACCGTCACCGTCACCGTCACCGTCACCGTCACCGTCACCGTCACCGTCACCGTCACCGTCCCGGCACTGTCACCGAACTACCGACACCGTCACCGTCACCGTCACCGTCACCGTCACCGTCACCGTCACCGTCACCGTCACCGTCACCGTCACCGTCACCGTCACCGTCACCGTCACCGTCACCGTCACCGTCACCGTCACCGTCACCGGCACTGTCACCGTCACTGGAGTCGACACTGGCTCCGACACCGGCACCGTCACCGTCACCGTCACCGTCACCGTCACCGTCACCGTCACCGTCACCGTCACCGTCACCGTCACCGTCACCGTCACCGTCACCGTCACCGTCACCGTCACCGTCACCGACACCGACACCGACACCGGCACCGACACCGACACCGACACCGTCACCGTCACCGTCACCGACACCGTCACCGACACCGTCACTGTCACTGGAGTCGGTCACCGTCACCGTCACGTTCGGTCACCGTCACCGTCACCGTCACGTCACCGTCACCGTCACCGTCACCGTCGACTGGAGTCGACACCGGCACTGTCGCCGTCACCGTCACCGTCGGTTGGTTATTTGGGCTTACAGGCGCATTGACTGCGTTGGTCATACAGCGCCCATTCACCGTCGACACTGGCAGTCGACACGTCACCGAGCTCAGTGTCGACTGTACGTCGACACTGGCACCGACACCGTCACCGTCACCGTCACCGTCACCGTCACCGTCACCGTCACCGTCACCGACACCGTCACCGACACCGTCACCGACACCGTCACCGACACCGACACAGACACCGACACCGTCACCGTCACCGTCACCGTCACCGTCACCGTCACCGTCACCGTCACCGTCACCGTCACCGTCACCGTCACCGTCACCGTCACCGTCACCGTCACCGTCACCGTCACCGTCACCGTCACCGTCACCGTCACCGTCACCGTCACCGTCGCCGGCACCGTCACCGGAACCGTAAGCCGACACCGTCACCGTCACCGTCACCGTCACCGTCACCGTCACCGCACCGTCACCGTCACCGTCACCGTCACCGTCACCGTCACCGTCACCGTCACCGTCACCGTCACCGTCACCGGCACCGGCACCGGCACCGGCACCGGCACCGTCACCGGCACCGGCACCGGCACCGGCACCGGCACCGGCACCGGCACCGGCACCGGCACCGACACCGGCACCGGCACCGGCACCGGCACCGGCACCGGCACCGGCACCGGCACCGGCACCGGCACCGGCCCCGGCACCGGCACCGGCACCGGCACCGGCACCGGCACCGCGGCACCGGCACCGGCACCGGCACCGGCACCGGCACCGGCACCGGCACCGGCACCGGCACCGGCACCGGCACCGGCACCGGCACCGGCACCGGCACCGCACCGGCACCGGCACCGTCACCGGCACCGGCACCGGCACCGGCACCGGCACCGGCACCGGCACCGGCACCGGCACCGGCACCGGCACCGGCACCGGCACCGGCACCGGCACCGGCACCGGCACCGGCACCGGCACCGGCACCGGCACCGGCACCGGCACCGGCACCGGCACCGGCACCGGCACCGGCACCGGCACCGGCACCGGCACCGGCACCGGCACCGGCACCGGCACCGGCACCGGCACCGGCACCGGCACCGGCACCGGCACCGGCACCGGCACCGGCACCGGCACCGGCACCGGCACCGTCACCGGCACCGGCACCGTCACCGTCACCGTCACCGGCACCGTCACCGGCACGCACCGCACCGGCACCGGCACCGTCACCGGCACCGGTCACCGGCACCGGCACCGGCACCGGCACCGGCACCGGCACCGGCACCGGCACCGGCACCGGCACCGGCACCGGCACTGTCGCCGTCACCGTCACCGTCGGTTGGTTATTTGGGCTTACAGGCGCATGTGACTGCGTTGGTCACCGTACACCGTCACCGTCACCGTCACCGTCACCGTCACCGTCACCGTCACCGTCACCGTCACCGTCACCGTCACCGTCACCGTCACCGTCACCGTCACCGTCACCGTCACCGTCACCGTCACCGTCACCGTCACCGTCACCGTCACCGTCACCGTCACCGTCACCGTCACCGTCACCGTCACCGCGCTGGCACGAGCCAATCATGTGCGGCCAGTGGTGTCAGACAGGCGGCCAGTGGTGTCAGACAGACGGCCAGTGGGTGGTGTCGACAGACGGTCAGTAGTGTCGGACAACGACGGCCAGTGGTGTCCCGCAGGCAGGCCGGTGGTGTCAGACAGGCGGCCGGTGGTGTCAGACAGACGGCCAGTAGTGTCAAACAGGCGGCCAGTGGTGTCAGACAGACGGTCAGTAGTGTCAGACAAGCTGACGGCCAGTTATGTCACACAGGCAGCCAGTGGTGTCACACAGGAAGTCAGTGGTGTCAGACATTCATAAACATTGCATTGGAAATGTACATTCCAAGGAGAAAACACCTTCAAGCACAAACTTACCACCTAATCTTCCATGTCAGTTTGTTGAAAGGATTTTTTTTTGTATTTATCCCAACAATCAAATAAAAATTGACGAACACATAATCTAACCTAATCTGTCCTTGAAGAAAACAAATTCATTTGGAAAATGTATGCAGAAGTTCTGACGATTTGTTTTCAGCTTCAAGGAAAAACCTAACCTGACCTAACCCAACCCAACCAAATCAAACTGAACTCTATATGCTTGCTTCATGGAGGTGAAATGTGTAAAACTTAGTTTATAGATACCTTAAAGTGCAATAATCGTAAAATTCTAGGAAGGTACCGAGGTACTTACCTAGGTAGGAACTAAGTAATAGGAAGAGCTTGTCTGGTGTAATCAGATCTGAAACTTTTCAGAAAAAGGTGGTGAAGCTTACCAAAAGCCAATGAAATTTTCATCCAGTAGAACCTCAAATAAAAGACAACCCTATTTTCAGAGTATTTCGTTGTTCAATATGGTCATCTAAAACACAATCCAAGTGGTAAATTTGCGGTAAACTGGTAAATTTGCAGTTTAAGGACATTTTTTTAATTCTTGGAATTTCTTTTTCTGACGCAATGTTCATGAATATTGTCAACATGATGCAACCACTCATTTGCTCTGCAAGTGCATGCTTTTTAGTTGGTAGACAAAGTAACACCAAAAAAGGAGCTTAGAGTTGGGTAAGATAGCATTAAAAAGTGATACTCAAAGCAACGAAAAAAAATGCAACGTAATTTAATATAACCTAGCCTAACCTTCCATGCAAGAAAACAAACAAAATCACATAAAAGTAAACTTAAAAACTTATCCCAACCTAACGTAGCCTGACTTCCTTGTGAAGAATAAATTATTTGCGAAAAATTGCAGTTAAAATTATTCTTTAAAAAAAAAAAATTAACCACAAAAAAAAAGAACCCCCCCCCAACCCAATATAAAAAAACCTGGGTTTTTTTTTTTTGCTGGGTATATGAGTAAAACTTGTCACGTAGATACGTTAAACTGCAATGATACTCTTAAAGTTTGATAGCCCGGTCCTACCGCCCGAACTTCTCCTACCTGCAAATCCACTAACTATCTGTTATTCAGTATCTAAATACCTACATACATCCTCTTGCTATTATTCTTGAAAAAAATAAGTCAGCGCAGCCTGTTTCTTCATATTAGCGAGAGAGAGGCATAAAGAGAGAAAGAGAGAGAGAGAGAGGCAGAGACAGAGAAAGAGAGAAAGAGAGACAGAGACAGAGAGACAGAGAGACAGAGACAGAGAGACAGAGAGACAGAGAGACAGAGAGAGAGACAGAGAGAGAGACAGAGAGAGAGACAGAGAGAGAGACAGAGAGAGAGACAGGCGCTCCAGGCGTTCTTGGGCATAACATACTGAGCAATTCAAAGTAAAATGACAAAACCACGGTAATTCTGCTTACGGAGTTCATTTCTGATCTGACATGGTCTCTAAATCAATTTAAATATTCAAGGTCTCTATTTGGGGCGGGGAATTAATATTCAAAATACCGCATCAAAAGTTTGGAGATGACTCTTCTTCAATCTGAATGAGGGGAAGAATACGCATGGTTTTGCTTCGATAGCAATCGCTGCCTTTCTCTGAGTTCCACTTGTTTCTGAAATTGGTTCTCCACATATTTCCAGGTATTTGATCTTGACTTGATTGGTGATCTACACCTTTGCACTTGTCGCCTGCGTTAGAATAGGTCCTCAAATTACATATCACGAACATGGAAACACGAAATCGCATTTGTTTTACGACCAGGATAAAGATTACGACGAAGACGGGCAACACCGCACCAGACATTGCTCTGTTCACCTGACCTGGAAGGTTAACCAAGTGAGGTAGCAGCAAGAATGATTAAGTAGATAAGATAAGCAAGGTAAGTACTAAGATAAGTACAGCAAAATAAGAACTCTATAAGGGCAAGAATGCAGGTACGCAATAGCGTTTATCACACCCCTCTATCTTGGTTAAAATAATTATTCGTGGGGTCAGGGGTCACAAATTGGTCTTCTCGCGTCGAGGTTAAGCAGGAATGTATGAGTGCACAGTTTACTCCAGACGTTAGGAAAATAGTCAAACTGTCAAAGTGTGTATGTGTGCATGTGTATGTATGTGTGTGTGTTTGTGTGCGTGTGTGTGTGTGTGTGTGTGTGTGTGCGGATACGCGCGCGCGCGAGGGGAGGTGGAGCATCTATCTCTTACTTTGGCTCGATTCCCTCATACAAAACCTAAGTATAGCGTTCTTTATCTTTTGATAAGCTAAGTACCTTCGATGCTAAATTAGTTAGATACCAAATGATGCCTGCGATATTACTTAGCTTTACATAGCCTCCTATATTTATGTTCAAATCCCTGATGTTGTGTGAGACGAAATGTACGACCCTCATTATACCAGGAGGTGCTGAGTTTACATCAAAAGTAACGTAAGGGATTATGCTATATTACTCAACGTTTCGGCCAGGGGCCATCGTCAGGAGTGCATAATAGCATTATAGCATAATCCCTAACGTTACTTTTGATGTAAACTCAGCACCTCCTGGTATATTGAGGGTCGTACATTTCGTCTCAAGCAATGTCTAAAACCCAGAAGCACTTAAGAGCCATTCTTCGTTGTATTAAACAAATCCCTGACGATCACATTTGGGCGTGGGAATCGAATTGCACCGGGGTATATTTGCTTCTTTCAGTATTAGATTAGAAGCAAACACGTGGCACAAATCTGACTTTATGCTTATGCTTAGTTACATTATGTCTAGTGTGCATTACACTATGTTTCCAGAATCTATGTGGCTGGTAGTGTAGAATTTGGAGTTAAGGTCTTGCATTCGCTACAGCATACTGCATGTCTCCGAGCAATGAAGCGATCCTACTGACGTTTAATTACCAGCACGTCACATCGATTACATCGGCTCTGAACAAACGACTGCGACCGGCCGTCCACTGTGTGACGGCTGGTGGTGTCCGCAGACTGACCGGGGAGTGTCCGGTGTCCGCAGACTGACCGGGGAGTGTCTGGTGTCCGCAGACTGACCGGGGAGTGTCTGGTGTCCGCAGACTGACCGGGAAGTGTCTGGTGTCCACAGACTGACCGGGGAGTGTCTGGTGTCCGCAGAATGACCGGGAGTGTCTGGTGTCCGCAGACTGACCGGGGAGTGTCTGGTGTCCGCAGATGCAGACTGACCGGGGAGTGTCTGGTGTCCGCAGACTGACCGGGGAGTGTCTGGTGTCCGCAGACTGACCGGGGAGTGTCTGGTGTCCGCAGACTGACCGGGGAGTGTCTGGTGTCCGCAGACTGACCGGGGAGTGTCTGGTGTCCGCAGACTGACCGGGGAGTGTCTGGTGTCCGCAGACTGACCGGGGAGTGTCTGGTGTCCGCAGACTGACCGGGGAGTGTCTGGTGTCCGCGACGGTGTCTGGTGTCCGCGACTGCCGACTGACCGGGGAGTGTCTGGTGAGGTCTGGTGTCCGCAGACTGACCGGGGAGTGTCTGGTGTCCGCAGACTGACCGGGAGTGTCTGGTGTCCGCAGACTGACCGGGGGGGGTTGTGTCCGCAGACTGACCTGGCGAGACTGACCGGGAGTGTCTGGTGTCCGCAGACTGACCGGGGAGTGTCTGGTGTCCGCAGACTGACCGGGGAGTGTCTGGTGTCCGCAGACTGACCGGGAGTGTCTGGTGTCCGCAGACTGACCGGGGGTGTCTGGTGTCCGCAGACTGACCGGGGAGTGTCTGGTGTCCGCAGACTGACCGGGGTTGGACTGACCGAGGTGTGTCCGCAGACTGACCGGGGAGTGTCTGGTGTCCGCAGACTGACCGGGGAGTGTCTGGTGTCCGCAGACTGACCGGGGAGTGTCTGGTGTCCGCAGACTGACCGGGGAGTGTCTGGTGTCCGCAGACTGACCGGGGAGTGTCTGGTGTCCGCAGACTGACCGGGGAGTGTCTGGTGTCCGCAGACTGACCGGGTGTGTCTGGCGTTCGGTGACCAACCGGGCAGTGTCTGGCGTTCGGGGACTGTCTGGAGACTGGCTGGTATCCGTAAAAAGACCGGAGAGTATCTTGTGTTTGGGAACTGTTCGGAGACTGTCTGGTGCCCGTGGACTGTTCGTGAAGTGTCTGGTGCTCTCAGACCATCGGAGACTAGCTGGTGCCCGGGGGCTGTCTGGTGCTCGCAAACTGTCCAGAAGCTGTCTGGTGACCAGGTGTCAGAGGACTGTCCAGGAGTTGTCCGGTATGCAGAAACTGTCTGGTTTCAGGGAGCTATCCAGAAGCTATCAGTTGTGTGGAGAATATGCGGTGTTATGGAACTCTCCGGCACTCGCCGACTGCCCAGAAGGTGGCCGATGTCCAGAAGTTTTATAGTGTTCACAGACCGTCCGTAAGATGTCGAATGTCTGCAGGCCGACCCGAAACTGAAGCCGTCCGGTATCCGAAAGCTTTCCAGTGTCAGGGAGCTGTCCAAAAACCTTTCGGTATGTAGAGGCTGTCTAGTGTCCGGGGAATGTATTGTCCTCGCAGACTATCCAGAAGCTGTACGGTACCCAGAGGCTGTCCGGTGCCCAGAGACTGTCCGCTGGCTGTAGACTGTCCGGTGCCCAGAGACTGTCCGCTGCCTGTAGACTGTCCGGCGTTCGGAGACTGTCCGCTGCCTGTAGACTGTCCGGCGTTCGGAGACTCCGGTGTCAGGAGGCCGTCCCCTCTCCGAGGATTTTCGACGCAGCACACGCGAGTCGGCAAGTCGTCGGTGCCTCCACTCGGCAGCGTCGTCCGCTGTCGGTGCAGACTGACGTCGTCGGCTCTGGCCTCTGGCCGTCGTCAGCTCTGGTCGCAGTCGGCTCTGGTCTCTGGCCGTCGTCAGCTCTGGTCGCAGTCGGCTCTGGTCTCTGGCTTTCGTCAGCTCTGGTCGCAGTCGGCTCTGGTCTCTGGCCGTCGTCAGCTCTGGTCGCAGTCGGCTCTGGTCTCTGGCCGTCGTCAGCTCTGGTCGCAGTCGGCTCTGGTCTCTGGCTTTCGTCAGCTCTGGTCGCAGTCGGCTCTGGTCTCTGGCCGTCGTCAGCTCTGGTCGCCGTCGGCTCTGGTCTCTGGCCGTCGTCAGCTCTGGTCGCAGTCGGCTCTGGTCTCTGGCCGTCGTCAGCTCTGGTCGCAGTCGGCTCTGGTCACCGTCGGCTCCGGTCGGGATGACCGACTTCTGGTTCTGTCGCAGCTCGGCTGGCGGATCTACATATTTGATGCGCGCACCGCAGCCAGGCTCGTGTGACGAGCCGACTTGGCGCCTGCCCTACTGAGCTGCGTCTGTCCGCCGCCTGTCAATTAGCAGTAGCTCGCCATTGAAGCTGACTGCGGCGGGGCAGAGATGGCCCCCGGGGGTGCCGAGCTGCCTCGGAACGCAGACTGGCTGGGCGACTCGCGTGCCTCCCACGCCGGAGGGAGCGACAGTCGAGCGGCCGACTCGCCCAGCTTTTGCTTACCGTCAAATCGTGGATGCATTGCCATTGCTTGTCTGTGCTACGAGCTTGAGACGATTGCTAGTGTTTCAATTGGCTCATTGCTTTGGGAAACAAGTTGGGAAACTAGTGAACTCGTACTGTTCCGGATACATTCATCATGCTGGTGCTCAACATTTCAGTGCAGTTCATGTTGCAACCGCAGTGCTTGGCGCAGCCCACCATATGTCGGCAAGTGCTGGGGCGATGTGCTTGGCAGGCAGTTGGCGGCTCCAAGTTCCTGCCGATGGCCCGCCGAAAGGGGTTGCTTCGACGCTGTCAGCGTTGCGACAACGCTGCCATATCGACGCTACCCACCCTCTGAGACATTGGGCCGGCGAGAGAGAGGGAGAGAGAGAGAGAGAGAGAGAGAGAGAGAGAGAGAGAGAGAGAGAGAGAGAGAGAGAGAGAGAGAGAGAGAGAGAGAGAGAGAGAGAGAGAGAGAGAGAGATAGGAGGTGAGAGGAGAGAGAGAGAGAGAGAGAGAGATAGAGAGGGAGAGAGAGAGAAAGAGAGAGAGAAATAGAGTATTTCTGTGGCCGTTTCTAATTTCGCGTCAAAAATCAATTTCAGCCACGTCCGGGGGAATTAATCACCGCGACCGCAGCCGCCGCCGCAGCATGCCGCCAGGCCACGGTCGCCTGCGATCTGTGGATCGGAAATAAGCCGTTTAATTACGCTCAGCTGACTTCAGCTTTCGGTTGTCCTGGCACAGACTTTGGCGGCACGTGGCGACGCGACACGTGGCGACGTGCGACGCCACAAGTTGCCGCACCGCTGACGAATGGGCCGCGGCTGTGCCAGTCACAGTGACACGCCACTTTGTGGTCTCGACTGGTGCCGTTGACCGGCCTGACCGACACAAGTCACGGCTCCTGGCAGCTGGCAGAATATGCTATTTGTTGCGAATGTTCGTGATGACCATTTTGAAACGAACTTCTGTGCAATATGTTTTCCATCGTTTAACTGTCCCGGGCGGCAGCTAAGCTTTTCCTCGTGAGGATGAGGAGGGGGTCGAATATTATTGCCTTCTCGAGTGCTATTTTCGAATCGTTTGCACCCGAGCTCTGAAACTTGCATCATTTCTTTCCTGTTGTTTGCATGCATCCAATCACAATTAACTAATCCTAGTCTTACTAGCGGCGGTAATTATTTTTACTACTCCCTTCGCTTAAGGTTACGTCACACATTGCCATATTCCGAATGGTGTATTGCAAGGTTGCCACCTTTCATGTGGTACTGTCTGCATTAAGCTGCATTAATTGGCTGGATTAAGTGGCTGTAGATATCGTTCTGAGATACCCTTGTCCTTAAGACACAACGCTTTGAAAACCTATCACTGACGTGCCCTCTCGTCAAACAGCACACATCCCCAGCTATGGATCCCACATATCCCAAGCTATGGATCCAACCATCGCCGCGAAAGGGTCACCCACCGCCGCACCCCGGTCAATGCAAGCTCCCCCTATCCCGTATCACTCGCTGGGTTACCAATGCCTTTCTGTTGCGTAAGTATTTCAGCACCAAATAGGAATTGTTGGAATGAGCGCGCTCTCTTGCCGGGGCCAACATAGATGGTGTTTGTCCCGTGCAAAGTACGTCCATTTGTGCGTGTTTGGGAGATGAGAAAACTCGTAATGCATGGATCCGAAGGTCCCCGAATATTTTCGTTCTGCAATGTATGCAAAAATGGCAGTCTATCAGGAAGGGTGTTGTGGTTCCTATGCACTGTTCCGACGTATACATGCTGTTGTTGGTGCAGTTTGGTCTATGAAATGCATTTCTACTTCCAGACTACACATGCTTACCCAATTGCGTGTGTAAAATGTTATCCAATTTACTGCAGGAGGAAAATAATATAGGCGGAGACGGAATACCAAGCAGATTTAATGTTTCTCACTTCAAGGTTGCAATAGCACCACCAGTTCTCGTTCCAAGGTATGATGGTGACCGAAAAACATTAGAGATCAGTGGAATAATGTCGCGCGGCTCATCGACCGTGTGGCTGGGTTTCCTAACGTTGTGCTGATGTGAGTGTGCTCTGGGCCACCGCTGTCACGTAGTCGGGAGTTCTTGCGTCAAGAGCTGGCGGTTGGAATAGCATAGTAAGCCTGTGTATTTCCGGCCGTGTGGCTCAGGTGGTCCCGCCAAACTCGTGTCGAAGTTTGCGGATCGAAGTTCTGAATGGTGCAGCCGTCACAAGGCGGCCGGCTCCGCTTGGTAAAGTCTCGAGTCGTTACCAGTCATAGGAGTTGAATGTCAGCCGTGCATTATGTCGCGATAATCGGAAATGTGGCCGAATATCTGTCGTGTGTATTTGAACAAGACACTTCCCAGGATGTGTTTCGAAATCAAGTGCGATGGCCTCAAGCTATTGATTTGTGATGGGCTTTTAACGCTTTGGGTGATCTGATTTACTTGCGCAATGAAGTCTAAGATGGTGGATGAGATGTTTTCCGAAGTATTTGTTCCATGAAATTTGTCTTCAAGGGTAAATTGAGTTGTCGTTAAGCATGCTTGCAGAACCTTTTTCTTAGCGTTGTATGTTATTAACCACTCCGGTCGATATATATATATATATATATATATATATATATATATATATATATATATATATATATATATATATATTGAACCATGGAATATAATGATGCCTGTCCATGTCATGACGCTTTTTATTTCTTCTTCTCGAAACAATTTATCCCAGAACAGTTTTTATCTTTTAGAGCTTGGGCGCTCCCGCGGCCGGCCGGTGACCTTGGACTGACCCTTTACCTTCTGCAAAACTGAGTGCAATTTGGAGGGCATATCACCTCGTAGCTCAATCTGTAAAACACTGGCGCTTCACTGCGAACGAACAGCAGGGATCCAACCGATGCAGGCACTCCCAGACTCCCGGCTACCACTGCCAGCGTGAAAGAGCTGTGAGGTATGTTCCGCCCAGCCGCCAGACGATTTTGACTGATCCGTCCAGTCGCCGCAGGGTACGACTGCCACGAGACGTGTGGCTGTCGAGTAGGAGTAGTAGGTGACGGGTAGGCGGGTAGCGTTCCGCGAGAAAACAGCAGAGCTCTTCCTCGTCATGTGCCCAAAAAAGCGCGCCGCGCGGCTTGACAGGATTCGCACCTGTCACTGATCACCCCGGAGGGTGGGTGTGTCTTATGCAGCGTTGTAATATGCTTTCCTTTTGTTCCATGATATAGGACCAGGTTTTTGACTAATCGCGACTTTCGGTACTGCTTCAGCTTAAGAATATGTTTTTTCTTCCAGATTCCACTGTTTCCCTATCAATGCCCAATTTTATCCTTAATACATTAACAAATATGTAATTTTTCGAAGAACGACTTGGAATTTAGTTTTGGAATGCTTAGAGCAGTCGCTCGACTTAGTTGGTACAGCGTAAGCTTTAGGAGTCAAATTTGAAGGGCTTGGACTTTCTTCTGGCTTCCGTCGCCATGATTGATCATTAAATGTGCAATGGCTATCCATCCATAGACACCTTGTAGAACTGTATATGCGCTTCGACTTGACTTGTTCGGAACAAAACAAAAGGTTACATACAATTGGGGAGCTGAAAATATAGTAGCATAAGTACCTTTGTGATATAATTTTCAGTCTGAAATGTGGGCAGATGTGCGTAATTGAGCTTGCCCCCACTATTTATGCTTCCAAGTATTCGTAACTTGGCTACTCTTGACCTGTGAAATTGTCCGTAGTCACATGCCAGTTGAGATTCACCGCCCGCGACCTGGCGTACAGGGACGATGTTTGATCAAACCTCTGAAGCGCGATATGCTCTAAACAGCTAACTTGTGCCAAGCCATCAGTCTAGTCACACACGAAGACCCAGCGACAATTTCCTAATCGAAATGTCAGAGGGCGTCGAAATGCAATTTGTGAATTGTTGGCACCTGTTCTGTGAGATCCAGCCCACATCAGGATCCACATCAGACACATGGTGCAGGTAGCTCCGCCGGATGGTGCACACCGGCTGTTTATCATGATGACCGGCATGACCCAAGCCGGAGAGAGACGCCGGAGAAGTGCGGAGAGGCAACCGGAAACGGCCTGACACTTGGTCAGCGTACGCTCTCTGACCGCCTGAATCCGCCGTATATTTTATATCATCTGAACAAGGCTAAGCTAAACGGAAAAGCTCACACTATACACACACCTCCCGAAGGACTGTGAAGGTGCAGGACCATTATGGAACACTAGCCGGATGCACCTTGCGCAAATGAACTCTTTGGGATATGCATTTTGTCGTCATTTGGTCAGAGTCTCTGTAGACTAAGTCGCGGGCAGCCAATTCTCAACCAGCATGTTGCTACGGGGGATGTCATGTGGGAATATGTTCAAGAGTAAGACATACCTCAATGCGTTGCGTATCTGGGTCAATACCCTGTGCATCAACACTCTTAATACCCGAATCAATACTCTGGATATCTGGAACAATACTCTGAGCATCAATTCTCTCAGTGTCAGGGTTAATACTCTGGGCATCAACACTCTGAATATCTGGATCAATACTCTGAGCATCAATATTCCGAGCACTAAAATACCCTGAGGGATCAATACTCTGAGGATGACAATCAGTACCTTGAGCATCAATGCTCCTTCACGGCATTCAAAATATTGCAACACATCAAGATCCAAATAGGCCTGAAGCATCGAACGAATGCAAAATTCAGGAACGTTTCTGCAAATCTTCATCGTTGGATGCCGTTGGCTCCGTTGTGCTATTACTGGACGGTCATTTCTCACCGCCCCTGAAGGGAATTATCCTGCCGCCTGCCGTCATTGATGAAGGTTCTCCTGCTCACAGCCACTGTCAAATATCCTTCTGCTCACTACCACTGTCACAGTTCCTTTTCCCGCTCTCTGCCACTGTCACAGTTCCTTCTTCTGCTCACTGCCACTGTAAGAGTTCCTTCTCCTGGTCACTGCTACTGTCACAGTTCCTTCTTCTGCTCACTGCCACTGTCACAGTTCCTTCTCCTGGTCACTGCTACTGTCACAGTTCCTTCTCCTGGTCACTGCTACTGTCACAGTTCCTTCTCCTGGTCACTGCTACTGTCACAGTTCCTTCTCCTGGTCACTGCTACTGATGGACGTCCTCCCCTGTCCACCAGCACTATTGAATATCTTTCTCCTGCTCACTGTCACTGTTGAAGGTCCTCATCCCACCCACCACCACAGACAAGGAGTCATCGTGCCCACCTCTACTGACGGGGAGTCATCCTGCCCACCACAACGGATGAGGAGTCATCCTTCCACTACCACTGACGAGGAGTCATCCTGCCCACCTCTACTGACGAGGAGTCACCCTGTCCACCACCACTGACATGGCGTGTTGCCGCTGCCTCAGGTACAGTGCGACTGCCGGCCAGTCGGCACTCGCACCTTCTGATGACCACCACCACTGACATGGCGTGTTGCCGCTGCCTCAGGTACAGTGCGACTGCCGGCCAGTCGGCACTCGCACCTTCTCACCAACGGCTCCCTCCTGCTGGAGCGCGTCAACAAGAAGGACAGCGGCGGAACCTACAGCTGCACTGCACACGGGCCCAATGACGTCACCTCGACTGGGCAGGTCAAGGTCAACGTCATCGGTGAGTACTAAGTACTTCCGTTATTTCCCAGTTATCCCGTAAGAAGTCAGCGTATTTATTCGCAGATGCATAATACGACAGTGTTTCGCCAACTTCGATGATGGGCCCCTTTTCGCATAGACCCAAGTCATTTTTGGGAATATTGATTACATACGTTTGGTTGTCGATGACGAAAATTAGCCAATGACGGTAATGGCGCTTATTAAATACCTAAAAGCCGAACAAGTAGAGCTGTTATAATTGCAGAATGTCAAGCTCGGAGGTACACCCCGTCCTGGCCTAAGATTCAATTCAGCCGGCATGGGATACATGAAGGAAGTTTACTCGCCAAATTCTTCCTGCAAATTGTAGTTAACTATTTACAGGGAATGCCAACATAATGTGAAATATGATATGGATGGGTGCGACTTACTCTCTAATTATATATGAATTAAGTATTCATAATTCAGCATTCATGAGTAATTCGTCGGAACATCTGCCTTCGCTATGTTTACCATTACCCGCAGTAATTAAGCTTCAAAGATAAAGGCACCAACAAGCAGACAACTGGTGCTCGGGAAAGAGACCAATTGGTATTTGGTGCTGTCACTAGACAGGCATCAATAGATGTCTTCGCAGCCCTAGTTTGAATTTGCCAAGGCATCCGCACAATGCGCTTCCACTGCCTAACAACTGCATGCAGAGATGATTATATTACATCGTGGATATAAGATATCGTGTCCCATCCCAGTGTGAACTGTGCCATGTCTCATCCCCGTCTATCGCTGGACTATGCCGTGTGCCATCCCAGTTTGGAGCTGAACTGCGTGGTGTCCCACCTTCATTCGGAGTCATTTACGTGGTCTCAGCAGGCCACCGTTTCCGGTCATACAATCAGTCCAGCCACATCCGGCGACGTCGATGCGTGCGTCTGACCTGCCTCTGGGGAGTGCGGGACGAACGGTGCGACGTCCATCCGACCCATCCACCTGGCACTCACCGGGTCCCACACGGAGCCGGCCTCGGCTTCGACTTCGTTCCCGTGTCTGCGCGCGCTCGTCAGTCGGAGCCGAGCCGCCGTTGGCGCCGGCTTTGTCGTCTCGTCAGCCGCCTGATGCAGCGCCGTGCGCGGAGTTAGGACGGTGTTTGTTTGGACGCGCCCCGATACAATGCCGCTGCGGCCGTTGCGGGAAATTGCCGCCGGATATTGGGTGGCCGGCGAGGTCGCCGGCGGCGCCGGTGATTCGGCCGCCTGCTGGACGGATGCAGGCTGTTGTCAGAGCGACTATGCCGACAGAAATTGCTGCGTTAGTTCATCCTTCGCTTTTTGGCGATGTAGCTATCGACGAAGGTGAATCGCGAGTCAGTTCGCTCCCTGTGTTTGCGAAAATACTCACGCGAGCAACCCGTTCCCATCGTCATACTTTCGGAATCGTAATAGCTGTCTGTTACATCATTAATTTCAAGTATTTCTGTCTTCAATCAGAGTCAGAGGTGTTCATCAAAGGGAAGGCTTGTGGCGGAATATCTAGAGTATACACAGTGCTGGATTTAGCACCGCGCCTTATGCTCAGTCGGCCAGGTTAGCACAGTCGGTCCCGGTAAGCAGCTGGCGATCATTGTTGGTGAACCCGAATGGGATGGACCTGCTTTATCGAGTCTTCTAGTGGCAACATCCGTTTGATGTACTATATGCCAGGCTCCCCTAGCCTTCCAGGAACATTTGAAAATGTCGTGCTTGATTAGGAAGGGAAACGATCATAAAACTGACCTACACGGAGTTCATTTTCGAATTCACATTCGACACATTCGACCGCGGTGCCCTTCTACACAAACGACTGGCCGTTGGTACCGTCAGTCGCAACATGTACTGGCTGGTAACAATAATGAGACGTTCTATTATGGCTGAAATAATTATCGGATGCCCTTTTTTTACTCAACAAACTCATTTAAAGCTTTTTCTGGTTGAGTTTGGCCGTACAGCTCTATGCTGGTATCATTCAATTATTGTTGTCGAAGTTGTACTGCCACTCAGTTGCTGCAGGAATCTTGATGACAATTTTATGAGAGCGGAACGCAATATAATGTGATATGGTGAACCGAAGCAAGTAGGGGCTGGGTGAAAGACCTTACTGTAATTCGATAGATTGCACTGATGTATGCAATGGGATTCGAAATGAAATAGCCCCGTATTGCAACGGGAAAGGTACTGAAACAGAAAAATGTCAGGCACAGGAACGGAATGAAAACGATGGACTGTGGAAAAGATGTTTTGACGTGATTTGAAAGTGTCCATATGGGAACATTAGAGCACTCGTTGATGCACACCTAGACCAGAATGATATAATAGGATTAAGACCCGGGTGGGGGAGGATCTGGGATAAGAGCACGAAGCGGCGTCAGAGAAATGGAACAAAAGCAGAAAAAACGGGACTATGCTAGATTGGACAGGACCCAATGCGACGAAGCAGTACGGAACTGGTCGAGGCGGGACGTGTTTGGGCGGAACGAGATGGAACGAGAATGGAAGGTGCGAATGTATAATTAGCTACTCTTTGCTAAAGATTGCGGTGGCTTTGTCTACTTGCTTGCTGGCATAACTAATTACATTGCGTGTCCACTACTATAACGTCATGGTGCCGATAGGTGGAACACCCATGTGAAATGCTCTCGGAAAATAGCTCAACCTCTGCAACCCCATGGCATTCCTATCACATGGCATTGACGTGACATGGCGTGTGGGGGGCGCGGGGGGGGGGTCGGGTAACCTGAGGCGTGTTTGTGGTTTGAATTGATCAGCACCAGCAGAGCTGACGAACTTATCGGCGATGGGCTACAAAGCCATTTTGTCGTCAAGTCCTAGATAGAGGCCTTTGTTTAGGGCGTTCTATGGGCTCAAGTTTCAACATTAGTCCAAGTATAACCGAAAGTAATAAATTATGCCAAACTTAAGCTGCATATATTGACAGCGTGATTTATCAAGAGCCTGTTGGTGACGGCACGCCTGCCGAAATACACAGGCTTGTTGTTATCGAAATCTTATTCATATTATTCTGTAAAATGTGCATCAGGCCATAACTTCAATTAATGGTACTATCACTATACCACTAACCACGCTCATCACTGGAAGCATACTCCTCAGTCATGTCAGACTACGTACTTCAGAATGTCTCCCAAGCTTCCTCCAGTTGGATCCTCTCAGGCTACGCTCTCCATAGCAGTTGGATTTCTATGATGAGGATGCTGGTCGCAGAAATAGCGAGGGGCGACGTTTTTCCAAACATCTCATGGTTGCCTAATACCTCACATGGTACCCGATTAAGAAAGAGGGAAATATTCTGTGGAGAGTAGAACATGTGACGTCTTCCATACCGTAACTGATAAACAGGCGCAGCAGGGAAATGCCCTTCCAAATATAGAGAAGTACTTCGTACTACCGCCGTATGACGCTGGCAAATGCGGAATATTCAGCAACGAAATGACGTCAATCGACTTCGTATTCAATGAACCGTGATAGAATCTCAGATATCAGATCATCTTGTACAGGATGGCGTTGGCCGTAGAATGCAAATCCTGAATTTGTGTGGAACACCGTACAGAAATTCAATAGTAAGCTGATCACAGGAAGCCAATATCACTGGAGACGAATGTGCCCCAGGCTTCCACGCTTGTCGTGTCTTCTAACTCTTAAAGCACACGACGTCCTTGCCCGTATTTCGCCACCCAGGGAATGGACCACATTTGAGTCATCCCTTCAAATATTGTGCGTTCTTGCTTATAAATGAGTTCCCGACTCTAGACTGAATCACGTTTGTTTGAATTGCGGTGGTTCGCTTTAGGACGAGGCATGTATAGAAAACAATTTTATCCTGTTGTGCTAATTATTGCATCTGTTTGCACTTACGTGTATGCTTATCTGCACGGCGCAAATTTCATCAACAAGTAACACATACTGCGCACTATGGGTGGCGTATCAAAGCCCAGGTTATTTGAGCACCCTTCGACAATCGAGCTCGAATTCGGCCATCGTACAGCCAATTTCCGCAGGCACTCATCGATAACGAATGGAGAGAAGGTCAAATGTAGCTCCAGAGATACGCAACCTCCCAATAATTCAAATCAGATAGCACGAAGACGATACTTTCGTAACTCAAATAAACGTTTCGTTTCTACTTTAAAATGCTGGGAGCCTTAGGGGTATAACAGTATTTATCTATCCATGAAAACGCATCAGGGTCTGACTAAGTATTGAAACTATTTGGGAACAGCTTTGTGCGCTGCTTTATGTATTCCGTCTCAGACGATCCTTTGCGACTGAGCTGGGCGTATTCTGGGCCCTAGAAGCTGGAGTTCGCGGCCGACAAGGCCTTCCGAGCCGGTGTTCGTGGGGAGGGTGTCTGCCAGGGGGGGGGGACGATGCATCAGCGGTGTCAGGAGGAACCTAAGGTGATGAATAAAGATGGGTAAGTAGGACATCTAGAGGGGGTATAGAGGGTATAAATCATAGAGGGGTGACTAGATGAGCGGAAGTGAGTACGCCAGTGGTGGACGTACGAGGGCCGTGGCATGCGAGCCCATGCCGACACATATTTAACTCGGGAAGGCCGGGGTTCGTAGATAAAGACGGCAAGCATACGGGAGTGAATGATCAGCGAGCGGCAAGGGTGAGGCGAGACGTAAGCGGACAGCCTGAGGGACGCGCCAGTGGACAGACTGAGGGACGCGTCAGTGGACAGGCTGTGGGACGCGTCAGTGGACAGGCTGCTGGACGCGTCAGTGGACAGGCTGTGGGACGCGTCAGTGGACAGGCTGTGGGACGCGTCAGTGGACAGGCTGTGGGACGCGCCAGTGAACAGACTGTGGGACGCGTCAGTGGACAGACTGAGGGACGCATCAGTGGGCAGCCTGTGGGACGCGTCAGTGGACAGACTGAGGGACGCGTCAGTGGACAGGCTGTGGGACGCGTCAGTGGACAGGCTGCTGGACGCGTCAGTGGACAGGCTGTGGGACGCGTCAGTGGACAGGCTGCTGGACGCGTCAGTGGACAGTCTGTGGGACGCGCCAGTGGACAGGCTGTGGGACGCGTCAGTGGACAGGCTGTGGGACGCGCCAGTGGACAGACTGTGGGACGCGTCAGTGGACAGACTGAGGGACGCATCAGTGGGCAGCCTGTGGGACGCGTCAGTGGACAGCCTGTAGAACTTGGAACATGCCAGGCGCGGGCGGCCGATGTGTGATACCGGATCTATGCGAGGCGTGGTGGGCAGCCAGGAGGATGTGGGCCAAACCAGGTGTCAGCGGAGAGCCGGTGGGGCTTGGGTTAGGTGAGGAATCACCGGGCATCCTTAGTGGCCAGAGCCAGGCGAGGCGTCAGCCTGCGGGACCTGAACCAGACGAGGCGACAGCCTGCGGGACCGGAGCCAGACGAGGCGTCAGCCTGTGGGACCGGAGCCAGACGAGGCGTTAGCGGACAGCCTGCGGGACCTAGCCGGAAGAAAACGGCAACACATGACCCAGGGAACCAGCAGAAAGGATACGGGGGAATCGAAGGCACGAGCATACAACGTCCTCCAAACGACAAGCCAAGGAAAGCAGGAGTAACGGCGTGTGAAGCAAACAAGCGAATCAGCTGCATACATCTGCGGGAATTCCCGGGACTCGAACCCGTAGCCAATCCGAACACCCGTAGCGAATGCGACACTATGCCGAGACTCCGTCGACATGTTCGGTGTTCACAGTCGACAGGCACGATAGTTTTGAGTTGCAGTTAGACGAAACGAAGATAGTCGGAGGTGGTGCGCTCGATCCCATGCAGAGCCAGGCCTGAAGACATCTCTGAAGAGGTCCCTGCCCCCACTTTTGCTGAGGCTTAGTGCGGCACCTATGGGCGGTGGTTGGAAAAAATTGCATGTGAAAATCATTTCCCCCAAATCACTTTCGAAAAGTTCCAACCATGCGGTGAATGAACAAAGGGGAAGTGGACTCAATGCAAGTAAGTTGGCATGACGCCATCAGATCGAGACATGCGAAGTGGGCAACAGATGCCTCGGAACAGGTGACACCGACCATTCCGAATGGGCGTAGATGACGTGACCTTAGGTAATTCGGTGCGAAATTGGGTGAAAGCACAATTTTCTATATTTACGATTCCGTTATTTGTTCGAGACCCACCCGGATTTCTACCCAAGGCGTACGTAACACGGAATGAAGGCGCAAATAGTTCAAGGGCATGGAAGCCGGATAGCGAGCGGGTGGGGCTGAAGGACATCTCTCTCTCTCTGCCCATCTTTTGGAGAGTTCAACATTGAGTGTTGCATGAAAAGAGACAACTTGAAGACAGCTCGCGTCCCCCTCCCAAACTCTGAGGAATTTCCCGTGTCCATTTATGTATGTCCATAAGTGTTACTGTATCCATTTATGCATGCCGATGCAGCTAACTTTGCCCGTCGTTGGAATCTGCGCCTGGTGTAGGCTAAATGTTGCACCTGAGGATGCTTTTGTTCGCGACAATTTCGCACCTTGTGGTTCTTGATTGAGCGCAATGTGCACCATAATCGGCCTGGCGTCGCTCACCTGACTGCGCCGACGGACCCGACGGCCTGCCAGACGATCTTGCCCCACCGGCGCCTGCCCCATCGGCGCCTGCCTCACCGGCACCTGCCCCACCGGTACCCGCCAGACACTTTGCTCACCACCTGCCCCATCGGCGTTCGCCAAAAACCCCCCCCACCACCGCCCCCCCCCCCCTCGGGCCAGACACTCGCCACACCGGCACCTGCCCCATCGGCGCCTGCCAGACACTCTCACCACACCGGCACCTGCCCCACCGGCACCTGCCAGACACTCTCGCCACACCGCCCATCGGCGCGCAGCTGCCACACCGGCACCTGCCCCATCGGCGCCTGCCGACCTCGCCCACCGGCACCTGCCCCATCGGCGCCGCCAGACGCTCTCGCCACACCGGCACCTGCCCCATCGGCGCCTGCCAGACACTCTCGCTACACCGGCGCCTGCAAAACGCTATCGCGACACCGGTCGTTTCTGTGCCCCATTTGCGGGAGTCAACACGGTAAAAGGCCGGGTTTATAGCATGTCTACCGATAACCTACAATCAATTTGTACATTTTGTCTGATGAGCAGACAGTTTTCCAGCCGTTGCGCGCGCCGTTGCATGAGTTCAGTTCCGACATGTTCGTGTATCCCGGCGGTCTGGGTACTTACGTGGAATGATTGGACGTATTTCCACGTGCATGGATGGTATGTTGTGCTCGTGTTGGCTGACGGTGGCCGTCGCGTAACGACAGACATTTTGCAACCGTCTTTGTCCCGGTTGTAGGTTTATGGCAATGATCCAGGCGAGGTTGAAATGTGACGAGTAGGTGCTGGTGATTCACCAATGTTGGGTGATGTCATTTTCGGATATTATTGCCATTGAGGGTTCCAAATTAGTTTGTGTGTGTGTGTATGTGTGTGTGTGTGTCTGTGTGTGTTTGTGTGTGTGTGTGCGTGCGCGCGTGTGTGTGTGTGTGTGTGTGTGTGTGTGTGTGTGTGTATGTGTGTGTGTGTGTCTGTGTGTGTTTGTGTGTGTGTGTGCGTGCGCGCGTGTGTGTGTGTGTGTATGTGCGTGCGATTGTGCGTGTGGGGGATGGGGTTCAGGGACGTCGCCACTGGGTGGGGGGAGAGGGGGATGTCACCCCCCTGCCGTGAGACTGGGGGAGGGGGCGCCGCCCACCCTAAAATTTGAAGAGGCCCCTATCCGGAAATGCACAGGAAAAAAGTGAGCAAGGAGGCCGATGAGACCGAAGACCATGCTGTACAGGAGGCCCCAAGACTGGCAATGAGGCCCCGGTAAATCTAATCAGGTACCTATAAGAGACGTAGGACAGATATTAGAATGAGGCCCCCAGGACGAGAAGGATGTCACCGAGACGACAAAGATGCCTCCCAAGTTAGATAAGATGGCTTCCGATGAGTGGTAGGATATTCTTACTTGGGAAAAAGAGGCCCCCAAGATGGAAGACGAGACCCTTTCAATATAAAATAAGGAATGAAAGGAGATATTTCACCGGACGCAAGAGGGAGCCCCAAGATTGGTAAGAAGGTCTCAGGAATGAGAGAAGGCCACTGAGACCAGCCAGATGAGGTCCATATTTTGGAAGAGGACCATATGAGGGAAGATTTGGGAACATGACACAACAGCACCCTGCTAAGAGGATAACGCGGCTCCAACCATAGGTGAGGAGGCCTCCAAGAAGTTAGAGGAAGCCCCTAAGTTGGAAAAGGCTTCGCCTAGGAGAGGAAAGGAGACCTCAGAAATCAAGAGATTGCCACCAATTGGCACGAAGGCTCCCAGGATTGCAAAGAAGGCCCCCAGGACTGCAAAGGGGGCCCCAATACAGGAAGAGAGGCAGCAGTAAATCAGAGGAGGCGCTAAGACGGAAGAGAAATTCAGTGGATATGAGATATCGATATGAGATATGAGGTATCGGAGACGCAAAAGCAGGCCCAGAACGGGTAAGGTTCCACCAAGATAGAAAAGGATGATCCAGAAACGTGGTAGGAGGCACCTAATTTGGCAGAGGACGACACGAGACTGGAAATGGGACGCCAGGATGAACGAGGAGTCTCCTAAATATGATAGAAAGGCCATTAGATAACACGGATGGCTCCCGGACGAGAAAGAAGGCCCCAAGAATGGCAAGAAGGTCCCCAGGAAATGACAAGGCAACTGAGATAGGAAAGGTTGCTTTTAATTTTGAAGAGGAGGTACCTGTGAGAGAGGAGAGTCCATCAGGAGATGAGAGCTCACCCTTAAAATGGGCAAAGATCGAATCAAAACGCAGAGCAGGAAGTCCACAAGACGTGAGAGGAGGCCCATAATTTGGAAAAGAATGCCTCTAGAGGAGCAAAGGAGACTCCTCAATCGAGAGGAAACACCTAAGACGGAGTAAGAGTTATCCAGTGCCGAATTAGGCCCCAAAGACCGGAAGGAATTCCAAGGAATTGAGAGGAGGCCCTTAAGATGGGAGTGGCAGCAGGTATGGACTGAAGTGAAGTTTCCAAAATTGAAGATACCCTCAAGACGGACAAAGGAGGACATTTCGTCCCATGCAATGTCTAAAACCCAGGAGCACTTAAGAGTCATTCTTCGTTGTATTAAACATAGCTATATTCAGTTCAACTTGGTGGCCATAGAAGTGGGTTGATTAATGGGAGATATCTTTAAAATATGCTCAGCACCAGTCCCACCAGCTCTCTGCAATCTAGAGGCCAGCTGGAAGATTCTTCTGGTTGGGAAAGCGTTAAGACATTGGTTTGTTTTGGCGCTTCGAATTTAAAATGCGAACACGTTGCATTTGTGCCAGGTCTTTCAGACTTCTACCCAATTGGTTGCACTTGTATTGGACTCGCCCTAATGCCAAGTTAATTGTACGCATAACTGAAGTGCATACGCAACTTTGCAAACCAATGGAAGTTTACGCTATAATTATTTGATGTTCATCGTTTGTTCTTCATCGTTCGTTCGTCCATCGTTCGTACGTTCATTGTTCGTTCGTTCATCATCCGTGCATTCATCAGTCTCACTATGGTGGTCTGTAGCAGCGTCACTATGCGGGTCTGAAGCAGCATAATTGTGGTCGCTTGTACCAGCCTCACTATGGTGGTTTGTAGCAGCCTCCCTACGGCGATCTGTAGCAGTCTCACTGTGTGGTGGTCTATAGTAGTCTCGATGCCTCGATATGGTGGTCTGTAGCAGTCTGACTAGGGTGATTTGTAGCAGCGTCATTATAGTGGTCTGTAGCATCCTCATTGTGGTGGTCTGTAGCAGTCTCACTATGGTGGTCTGTAGCAGCCTCGCTATGGTGGTCTGTAGCAGTTTCACTATGGTGATTTGTACCAGCGTCACTATAGCGGTCCGTAACAGCCTCACTGTGATGGTCTGTAGCAGCCTCAATGTGGTGGTCTGTAGCAGTCCTGCTGTGGGGGTGTGTAGCAGCCTTACTGTGGTGGTCCGCAGTAGCCTAAATGGCTGTAGCAGCCTCACGATGATGATTTGTAGCAGCACCACAATGGCGTTCTGCAACAGCGTCACTATAGTGGTCTGTAGCAGTCTCACTATGGTGGTCTGCAGCACACTAGTGAGGACACTATGGTGGTCAGTAGCATTCTCACCGTGGTGATCCATAGCAGCCCCACTGTGGTGGTTTGTAGCATCCTCAATGTCTGTAGCAGGCTCACTGTGGTGGTTTGCAACAGCCTCACTATGGTGATCTGTAATAGCCTCAATGTCTGTAGCAGCCTCACGATAAATATGTGTAGCAGTATCACAATGGTATTCTGTAGCAGCGCCACTATAGTGGTCTGTAGCAGCCTCGCTGTTGGTCTGTAACATCCTCACTATGGTGGTCGGTAACATCCTCAATGCGGTGGTCTGTAGCATCCTCACTATGGTTGTCTGTAGCAGCATTCCTATAGTGGTCCGTAGCAGCCTCAATGTGGTGATTTGTAGCGGCGTCACTATGGTGGTCCGTAGCAGTCTCACTGTGGTGATCTGTAGCACCCTCACTGTGATAGTCTGTAGCAGCCACACTGTGGTGGTCTGTAGCGGCGTCACTATGGTGGTCCGTAGCAGTCTCACTGTGGTGATCTGTAGCACCCTCACTGTGATAGTCTGTAGCAGCCACACTGTGGTTGTCTGCAGCAGTCTCGCTATGGTGATTTATGGCAGTCTCACTATGGTGGTCTGTAGCACCCTCACTGTGATAGTTGGTAGCAGCCTCACTGTGATGGTCTGTAGCAGCCTTACTGTGATGGTCCGTAGCAGCCTCACTGTGATGGTCTGTAGCAGCCTCACTGTGATGGTCTGCGGTGGCACCACTGTCGTGATTGTAGCAGCCTCGCCAATGTTGTGTGCCGTGTCACTGCCGAGGTGGCCTGTCGTTGCAGCGCTGGTTTGTTCCGCTGAGGTACAACTGAGGTAGTATGCTAGGCGGCCACCCCACGCCCGAATTACGCATGCACGGGAGTATACATTTGCCACGTGACAGGCAATAGGATGGGGCCGAATGGGGTCGTCTGTTATGATAATGGGACAGCCGATTTGTCGGCGGTCCGGAATAGATGTGTCGGCCGATTGCCGAGCGATAGAGAACCCTTGCCGGCGTGATCCCTGCCTCCCTCTTCTTCCGAGCAGGAGTCAGGCCCCCGCTGCCTTCTCCTCCGGGCAGGTCAGTGCGGTGAAAACCTGCGCATTGCAGGATTCGGAGCTGGGAATAAGAAAATCTTAAATTACGCAACTGCAAGTAGCATTATGTTTGAGCTTGAGAATGAAAGCTGGAGCTGATTTTGCGTGATCAAATAGCCTTGCGGTCATGGATGTAGTTGGTGTGCACGATTCCATTTGCTCCTGAAGCGACTGCCACTTTAATGATATCCCGATGTGAAGGAGATGTAGGCGGGAGTAATGATATAGGCAAATTACTTTTGGAATTGTTTTTTTTTTTCGTTGAAATATTATAAACCCTGGATGTGTGCTCTATGGTGGGAAGACGAGAGGCTGTTCTCAAATACAGCGCACTTACACATGATGGACTTGGGAGACGACATTGGAAGAAGTTGGCGATAGCATGTCAAAAGTCCCGTCCACTTCCACTCGATACCGCTTTCTGTTGCTGCTGCATGCTAGGCACTGGCTAGACTTCGTTTCAGCGACCATATAGTTAGAAGTGGCGATAGTGACGGAAGGCCTTCAACGTGAGCATGGTGGTGGAGGACACTCAAGCTACATACCTTATGGAGTTTGGGATTTAGGCTTCTGATTGCAATTAGGATATTCCAAACCAAATGGTGTCTAAGTTGACGGTGGGTTGATTTCCAGATTTCCAGACAAGAATTCTCATATATTACGATCGGGCCGATGCTGAATATAAAAACAAAACCTCGAAAATGACGCAGCTATAGCAACCTAAGATGACTCTTACACTCACCTCTTTTGTCACCAGAACTTACCCCTCGATATACCGACACGTTCCTCTTATGACTCTCCCACTGACCTCGTATTGTCACCAAAACCTTCACTCTTGATGCACCCATATGTCCCTCTTATGACTCTCCCACTCACCCAATGTTGACACCAAACTCCCCCTCTCGGTACACACTCACGTCCCTCTTATTACCCACGCTCTGGTGCAACGGTATTGTGTCCTGGATGGTTCACTTTCTACCACCATCATTACCCCGCTGACCATCGCTACTGACCCAACTCCGACTCGACCGACTCTCACTCTGACTCTGACTCACTCTGACTCAATTCCGACCGTACCGACATCCATTCTGACCTAACTCTGACCTGTCTGATTCGACTCTCAGACGGATGAGAGTCGGGTCAGAGTAAGTGTCAGTCGGGTCAGAATTGACTCAGGGTGAGAGTCGGCCGTGTGCCAATGGAGACGCAGTCTGACATTGACTGTGACTCGACTTTGATCCGACCGTCTGACCCGGCCGTCTGACCGGCCGTCTGACCCGACCATCTGACCCAACCGTCTGACCCGACCGTCTGACCCGACCGTCTGACCCGACCGTCTGACCCGACCGTCTGACCCGACCGTCTGACCCGGTCGTCTGACCCGACCGTCTAACCCGGCCGTCTGACCCGACCGTCTGACCCGACCGTCTGACCCGACCGTCTGACCCGACCGTCTGACCCGACCGTCTGACCCGACCGTCTGACCCGACCGTCTGACCCGGCCGTCTGACCCGACCGTCTGACCCGACCGTCTGACCCGACCGTCTGACCCGGCCGTCTGACCCGACCGTCTGACCCGACCGTCTGACTCGACCGTCTGACCCGACCGTCCGACCCGACCGTCTGACCCGACCGTCTGACCCGACCGTCTGACCCGACCGTCTGGCGCAGTTCCGCCGTCGATCCGGCCGTTCCTGCTCGGCAACTACTCGGTGGGCGAGCGCGTGCAGGTGCTCTGCTCCGTCAACAAGGGTGACACGCCGCTCTCGCTCACCTGGCTGCGCGACGGCCTGCTGCTGGACGACCCGGAGGTGCAGCGGCGCTCCACCGACCCCTATAGCAGCAGCCTGCTCATCGAGCGCGTGCACGTGCGCCACGCGGGCAACTACACGTGCCGCGCCGATAACGCGGCACGTGCCGTGGCGTTCACCGCTCAGCTGAATGTTAACGGTGAGAGCACGTCAGCTGATGAGTGGTGGACGGAAGTGTGTCCGGGAGAGCCTTCCTGGATATCCCGGACGCATCTACTCACTGATCAACTGACCAGCGGCTAACACTGATCGGAATGTGACGATAGTGGTTCATTCAAGGGCCGCGACAGCCAAACTGGGCTTTTGTTGTTCATGATGAGCAGAGTAGTTGGGAGGTAATAACGGAAAGCGTGGACAAATATGTGTCTTATGCTGTATCAATTTTGGGAAGATGGTGCAGTTCGCTGGGCGGGAACGGGAATATAAGTGGCAGCTGGGATATCAGTGGCGGGTGGGATTTTAGGGACAGTTGGGATATAAGTGGCAGGTGGAATATCAGTGGCAGTTGGGATATCAGTGGCAGCTGGAGTATCAGTGGCAGGTGGAATATCAGTGGCAGTTGGGATATCAGTGGCAGCTGGAGTATCTGTGGCAGCTGGAACACGTGTTACTGCTGGAGGAGGTGGGTGGAGTGAGTGACGGTAAAAGGTATGGTCACATGAGGGAGTCTATCACTGGAGTACGATACTTGAGACAGGTGGACTGGCTCAGCCAATGGTCTGGCTGCATGACACATTACACATTTTGTTTAAGAAGCGACTCACGTTCTTAACCGGATTCAACGAAAATCGGATTCCCTGAACGTCACAATCGTGATGATTTTAAGTTGTCCGACCGTTGCATGGTTGCATGGTTTTAAACAGTGACCCAGGGAGGATTTATATGTGACGTCGGTTGCCGACAGAATGTTTACATACAGATTATGTGTGCGCTTGAATTCGTGACTGCCAAAGTGGTGGCGTTGATGGCATGTGAGTAGATACAGACTAATACATCACCTCAGGCAGGCATCCGTTGCTATGTGTGCTTCATCTATTCGTTCCAACCGGCATTCAAGCAAACGAGCAGCGGCGTCTTAGTCCAAACACACACGCCAGTTTATGCATGACATCGTATTAGAAATATATGCTCTGTATAACTAGTGCTAACCAGCAAGCACACCGTCATGACATTGTAACGTATACATTGTACTCCCTGTTCACAGGAAGTCAGTGAGCAGAATGAGAGAAAGACTGGTGAATAGCTGTACTGTCCGCTACTGTACTTCAAAATCACATATCTGAAATATATCAGGCGACTTTACCCTTGCACAGAGACTAAATTATGAGCAAATGCGTCGCCATGGATAAATACAACACAAGAATGATTGATCAGTAGCGGATCAGCCAGATGTTGTGAATGTAACGCTTGACCAGGGTCTAGCTTGAATCCTAGTGGATAGTGTAACCAGCGCAACCTTGGAGGAGAAAATCGCACATTATTTCTGTTTCATCTTCCCTTCAGTTTGCATCCTGCGGCAAGCCCGTAACATTGTTCCTAAGCCATTTGTTCCTCAGTCGTGAGCAATTTACTCACTTTAGAAGCGTCTTCAATCATCTCGCCGTTTTGTTCCTCATGGCTTGTTCCAGGTAACGCTATGCATGATTGATGGATTTTTCCATCAAAGCTAACTGGCCATTTCTCATGTTAGTTAGCGGTGAGAGCAGCAGACGGTTAGGCCAACACCGCCCTATCGCGTGGAAACGAAGCGTGCTTTCCAGGCAAAGAACGAAGAGGCAATTTATCCTAAAAATGGTTTATTTCAGCACCAGCTTGTTGCGAACCTTTTCTATGTTTCATCTCTTATTTGCTGCAGTTGAGACCATCTATTGCCAAACGCCTTGACTTACTCGCATCCATGTACTGCTTTCCTTCACAACAGAGCATTAGTGATGTGCTGGTGGGCATAAGCGATGTGCTGCCATATCCTATCATGTTTCTCCTCGTATCATACGTTGAACGAAGCCACACCGCCCATGGCAAATGCCACGGACTGATAATGTGTGACATATATTCTCCTGAGTCTTAATATGGTCAATAAGTGTGGTTTGGAAAGATTGAATTCGGTAAGGGTATTTAGAACTATAACTACAGGAGTTTCGTGCAACATCAAAGATTACAATATAGCGATTGATGTATGTATATATGGCGATTATGAGTACCAATTACACTCGGTCATATTAATGTTACTTGTATTATTTCTTGTTAGCTTGATGTATGGATGAAGGCTACCGTTTGGATGTGCATTATTATTTTAAATGGTAGTATTCCCAAGACGTATAATTGTTCCTATTGGTAATGCAATTGTTGTTGATGTCGCTAGTTATGCTGCAATACAATTGTTAATGTGCATTTGTGCGCTTCAGTTCCGCCGCAGTGGGTGCTGGAACCAATGGACCTGGCTACGCCCCTCGGATCATCTGTTCTGCTGCACTGTTCAGCCGAGGGATCTCCTCCACCGCAGATCGCCTGGAAGAGAACAAGTATGGACACGCATCCCATGACTCTGCTCGTCGTTGACTAGCAGAGATAGAGAGAGAGAGAGGGCAGAGAGAGAAAGAGATAGAGAGAGAGAGAAGAGAGAGAGAGAGAGAGAGAGGGCAGAGAGAGAAAGAGATAGATAGATAGAGAGAGACAAGACAGAGAGAAAGAGAGAGAGGGAGAGGGAGGGAGAGAGGAGAGATAGAGAGAGAGACAAGGTAGAGAGAGAGAGAGGGACAGAGAGAGAGAGGGAGAGAGGGAGAGAGGAGAGATAGAGAGAGAGACAAGGTAGAGAGAGAGAGAGGGACAGAGAGAGAGAGGGAGAGAGGGAGAGAGACAGAAACAGATACAGAGACAGAGGCAGAGACAGAGGCAGAGACAGAGACAGAGACAGAGACAGAGACAGAGACAGAGACAGAGACAGAGACAGAGACAGAGACAGAGACAGAGACATGGACAGAGACAGAGACAGAGACAGAGACAGAGACAGAGACAGAGACAGAGACAGAGACAGAGACAGAGACAGAGACAGAGACAGAGACAGAGACAGAGACAGAGACAGAGACAGAGACAGAGACAGAGACAGAGACAGAGACAGAGACAGAGACAGAGACAGAGACAGAGACAGAGACAGAGACAGAGACAGAGACAGAGACAGAGACAGAGACAGAGACAGAGACAGACAGAGACAGGGACAGGGGCAGGGACAGAGACAGCGAGAGAGGGAAGGGAAAAAGGGGAGACTAGAAGGATACGGAGCTGGAGAGATGATGCAATGAAATCTCAATTCTTCTTTGACTTCCTTTCTGGTTGCTCAATAACTAACTGCAACGTCTTCAAGGACCTTCAGCTTGATGAGAATTGAAGATGAGGATTAACTATGGCTGCTCCATCTTTATCCATGCAGGATATGCTCGAAGAAGATATCACGATATATGTGCCGATTCTGGACCCCGTGGAAACCTGCAAACTTAACATGACTTGTTCGTTGTATTTTCTAAATAGGCCGTGACGTAGGTATAGATGGGAGAGGGGGGGGCAGCGAACCATTATCTTAGTAGCTTCACAGTGGAGAGGTAATGACACGCTACCGACCCCGCCCACATTGTCGCATATATATCTCTCAGGCAGCTCTAAATTGCCGTGTGAAGAGAAGTTCCATCGCTTCGCCACGAAACGCTCTTGTATTCATAGTATTCACCTACCATGCCCACGTATCCCAGTGCAGCTCTTAATGATCATTTATTCACAGTACTGTGTGCCTCATGAATGAATGTAGGTCGCATTTTCATGAGGGCGCCGTGTCCGCAGAGTAAATACTCCAGCTCATCATGGACCAGCAGATCATCAATGTCTTCGCCCAGATCACGGACCAGCAATGTATTATCTTTACATAGTCCCGATCATCGACCAGCAGTGTACCATCGATGCCGTTGCCCGGATCATAATGTACCAACGGTGTATCATGCACATTGCCCGGATCATCGACCGGCAGTGTACCATCGGTACATTGTTCGGATCATGGCCCAGTAGCGTACCATCGGAACCGTTGACAGGATCATGGATCAGCGGTGTGCCCTCGGCGCATTGTCGGAATCATGATACCTTACTTTAAGTGTCCACTCTACTTCGGGTTTACATAGGCCTCCAAGTTAACCAATGGCGAGTTCGGGCATTACGACCTCCCTTAAATAATGAAATTACACGTGAACGATATGACGTTGGAATAACAAGAACCGAAGCGCCCTTAAACTCAAATAACCAACGAATAACAAGAACTACTTCCAATTTGGCTTACTTCCTACTTCTTTCCGAGTGTTCTCCAGCTACTTTGAAGTCTACATGTCTATCAGTGGTGCAGTGACTACGCCATAAGTCAGCTAGGTTACAATATTTTATAAAATTGTGTGGCTTATCTAGCCAAGGCTTTATGCCTATTTGAAGCGTAACCAATCGTGTTAGTTCAAAATGAAACAGTCGTGTAATATATCCAACTAGCGTTGTGTACATCCAAAGCATGTTATATATATATGGATATATATGCATATATATATATATATATATATATATATATATATATATATATATATATATATATATATATATATATATATATATGTGTGTGTGTGTGTGTGTATGTATATCTGTATGCTGTTATCATACTAACAGGTTGCACGACCACCGTCGGCTTCAGCAACTGGATATTTTCACGGCATTGCTTTATTTTTCTCACAATATTTGCTTTTGTCGTACATAAGACCTTGAGGAAAGCAGATTCCACTGCTGCACCTTGCTTGCATGTCAGCAGTATGCCCTAAATGGTTGACGATTGGCTGTAGTATGATCATAACATGCCATCTGAAGTGTGTATGACTCTTTTAAGTATTTTGTATTGGGGTCAGACATTCAAGAACCAATGACCTACAACTACTGCTTCTTCTGAGAGTATCTGCATGCTAATTATAATTTTATACGCATGTAATGCCATTTTCGTACTTTTGTTTGTTATCTTCTGTAGTTCAAGTCCGAATGTGTCTTGTGTGGTATTACGGGAATAAGGTTCAATGTCAAACGAAGCTGTTATGTTGAACCTGAACTCTCCATCTCATCGGGAAAATATAGTTTCAGGCATAATTTTATCTCGTAGTATGGCTTGACGCCAATGCACCATCACAGCCGGAATGATCGGGGACCTTCATATGTGCGGTTGCGAACCGAATGCCACCGGCTAGACTCGTGAGAACTGCCCTGAAACTCGAACCCAAGACCAGTCACATACGGCTTGCAGACTGACCTCGGGGTTGCCCGGTCGCTTTTGATTTACTGCTGTCCAATACGGTGGTAATATAAGCAACCGTAAGGGAAGTAAGGAGAACATGGGCATTATGCTTTCTTGTGATAGCACGTTATCCTTCCAGGTAATATTTGGAGCTTAAGCCCAAACCTTACTTAGGCCTGCTTTGTCACCCTTTGGTTTTTCTTAAATAATGCCGGAACTGTTACAAGTAACAAGCTGAAACTCATACACGGGAAAAATCACACACCGGTTCCGGGCGCACAATCACACACCATAGCCAGTTTTGGGTGCCACCAAAAGTCAAATAACGCATTATTTTCCTCCACAGAAGTAGTCATTATTTCACGCCGGCCGACGGCGCCGAACACGCCATGCATGAATATACAAAATTTACTCCGAGTTATCGATGGGGTGACATTATGAACCAGGGTCCTATAGCTAAGCTGAGCTTGTTGCGTGAACCTTGGCCCCACCACTCGATGCATGAATTCCAGTTAAACAGCAGAATTTTGACCGAAAGTTTAACGTGCCGTCAATGCACCGACACGGCCCCCCGGTAGCTCGTCCCCGGCCTTATTGGGCCAGCTGCCAACTGACCCTCCCAGACGGGGGCTAAATGCGAGTGCGCGAAGCGACTCGAACCCTGTGTCGTCAGGACGGGGGAGACCAGAGCAGGCCAGCGCTCCAACCAACTGCACCACCGGGGCGGGAAAATGTCCACTAGTAGCTGTTCCAGAAGCCCTAGTCGATACAAAAGCACCATCAATGTCGTCCAGGCAACCATTGGGTGCGGCCCGATGCCTTGATCTAAGTGGGAGACTCGGGAGATAATTACAAATGACCCGTCAGATCCCATCTGGGCTCCCCGGTAAGTGCATTTTAACGGTGGTTCCGTTGGCGACTAGTGGGAGCCATCCATTCGGGATTTGCCAATCTGAGTGCTCGCAGGCTTCCAGACTGCTGGACGCTGTTGAGGGATAAGCGGTGGGAGGGGAGGTGCTATCGGCATGGGTGGGTGAGATGCTGTATCAGGGGGTGATGGCGGACATACACTGTTGGAACGCTGCCTTGATAGACTTGTTTGCAACCTAGGTTTTTTAAATTGTTTATCGGAGAAGGATGGCACCCGGCTGATGCCCGTGGCTGACGTCTGTCCGAAGCCGATGTCGAGACCGGGACACCTCTGTGGGCCGGCGCCGATGTCGAGACCGGGACACCTATGTGGGCCAGTGCCAATGTCGAGACCGGGACACCTCTGTGGACCCGTGCCAATGTCGAGACCGGGACACCTCTGTGTGCCGGCGCCGATGTCGAGACCGGGACACCTCTGTGGGCCGGCGCCGATGTCGAGACCGGGACACCTCTGTGGGCCGACGCCAGTGTCGAGACCGGGACACCTCTGTGGGCCGGCGCCGATGTCGAGACCGGGACACCTCTGTGTGCCGGCGCCGATGTCGAGACCGGGACACCTCTGTGGGCCGCCGCCGATGTCGAGACCGGGACACCTCTGTGGGCCAGTGCCAATGTCGAGACCGGGACACCTCTGTGTGCCGGCGCCGATGTCGAGACCGGGACACCTCTGTGGGCCGGCGCCGATGTCGAGACCAGGACGCCTCTGTGGGCCGCTGTCGGTCACCACGAGCGCCAACTGAACGCTTGCTTGCCACCTCTTGGCCGGTGGCCGCCTAAGACACACGCATCCACCTTCGGCGGCAGTCGTCTGGCGCCATTCGTCAGATTCCGCTACTGCTCGCCGCGGTGGTGTTCGTTGTGATAGTGTACGTTGTGGTAGTTGTACTGTTCGACACAGCGCAGTTGGTCGGCCATGTTTCAGCACAGTCATGCCAATTATTGCCGATAAATATACATTGTTTTACTCACAGTGGACAAGGTATCTAAGTTAATCACATGATTGAGGATGCATTACGCATGGCATCAATGTTTGACAACTGCCGCTTACCGGGTGTATCTGGATTTCCCGTATCGTGCTGAGAGCCATACTCAAAGCTTAGCGACATGCATGATTTTTAGTTTCCGTCCTACCAATCACTAGA